>JAFFZH010013917.1:0-15372 GCA_018420115.1 Euura saliciscinereae | reverse complement strand
GGGGGGCGGCAATCATAGGTTGGCCTATGGGCGCCACCAAGCGTAATCCGGCCCTGGTTCTAAGTCTATAATAGTAAATACTTCTAGCTGTGAAATAAATACATTTTTGTATCGTATCTAAACATTAAGTTAAATATTGATACAGTTTTCCACTTGGGCGTTTAGAAGATCGAGGGATGATTTCAATTTTTAATCATCTTTGTCGCCTAAAACCGGGTCTAACTTTCGTAGAAAACTTCAGGATCCGTTCCTAGGTACGCAATTTACTTATGAAAGAATCGCCAGCCCTATAGTCTTGTTAAATAGTAGGAATTTTTATACATCCCGACTGGACTGTGTGTCGATATTCATACCCATATCGATCGATGTCACCTTGATCGACTTCACACACTGGCAGTGTACGAAATTCCAGATTCTCTAATTTGATAGACAAGCGAACGGTAGAGTTACACAAATAAGAAAAGTGTAGACGTACACAAAACTGAAGGAAAGAACATCATATTGCAGCAGAATTCATTCACAAGGCAGTTTCCAAACCTCTGACCTTCGCACATGGGTCACCCGAGTCGAGCGATGCTAGAGGCTTGCAGGGGGACCTTTGGATCCTCCGGAAAATTTTGGAGAAAAAAAACAACCGTTTCTTTCGGGAGTAGATGGGACTTAAGACTACTATACAACATATTGTGTGTTCGGTAGGTAGGCAGCCCTGAAAGTTATTGCTAGAGCCAGGCTGATCTCTGGCTTGAAAGGTTGTCCACATCTGGCGGAGCAAGAAACCGTCGTTACCGAGAATCTTCATGGGAACCCTTCTCGAAATGCTAATCAGTCATGCCTTGTCACATACTTTCGTCTTCGCCGTTCACCATTAATTTGATCCCTGATTTTGCGATAATTTGTAAAAAAAAAAAAAAAATAAGAAAATTATCTATGTAATATCTAATTATAAATTATTATTATACACCTACTTTGATAGTTGTGAATTCAAAAAGTAATATCCATATCTATTGAACATGTGTTAACAACTGAATGTTTTTCTAACGGATCCTACAGACTAGAATGACACACACGTTCAACGGTGGATAAATTATTTACACAAGCTTATCGTATTAGTTTTTATCCTGTGTAGTATAATACATTTATAATTGTTAGAAGCTTTGTGCCCAAACACAGCATACTGCTATCCACGGCAACACTGTATTAATCGGCGGTTAATCCGGCCAGGCTGCGTCAGAAATTTATTTCTGGCTGCCATATTTTACAATTCAAATTCTTAGGTAATTACACACGTGGCCCATTACATACCTCTTCACTACGTGAAAACAAAACGTTTTTACATCATTCCACATGTGCAGGGAGACAATCGATTTTGACGGTAAAAAATGTCTGACATCTAAACCAAACGAGGAATTTCTTTTCTGCATTTGATTTCCGAAGGTTTTTGGGGTCACCAATTTTGAATCCAAAGTCGAATTTCAAGATTCTAAAATGGCGGCGGAAACATGACTGAAATGAGAAAATGCATATAGGCAATGCAACAAGAAAATTCAACGCGCGATTGAAAAGAACGAAAACTCATCACATGTGTGGGAAGAAGGAGTTATTCATTGGTATGTGACTTTACCGATACAGGCTTCTTTGTGAAGATGCGATTCCTCGCATTCTTTTGTGGTATTCGTGCAAAATATGAACTGATAATGAAATTCAGACACGCGAATACTGGTATCCCTACTGAAAATGTTGATGTGATAAATCACATAATGTTAGCAGCGGAATCATCTCGTCATTTATCATATGATTTACCTTGTGAATTTGACCAAATATGTGGAAAATCACATAATAATTCATGTATGCATGACTCATCAGATATTATTATGAAACAAATTACGTGATGAACTACATGATTTACCATATGATTTTGCTGATGCGTGCCTGTATGATTCATCATGTGATTTACATATTCGTCCGAAATCACAAGGTAAAAGATATGATGAATTACATGATGATTTCGCTCATAACATTTTATGATTTATCACATCAACATTTTCAGTAGGGATGTAAGTATATAAGAAGAAAATCAATTCATTTTGGCGTGTCCAAAGTGAAAACTTCCACGTTAAATGAAGCGCTGGGCGGATGTAAACGGGAAGAAATCTTCCTCTTCAGATTACCGTACTGCTCAGGTAAATTTGGACGATATTGGGTACTGAAAAGTTTCTGTTACAATTACAAATGTGTACCTACACCCTTGACCAGCTAAATAAAATACTCGTGTAAATTCGAAATTTAGAAACAAATTTGAGGTACATCACACGGTATAATCGAGGATATTTCACCGTCGTCTACCAATAATACGTTCAAGTCGTCCACTAGTAAAGAAAGGGCGCAATTATCACCCTTAACTTCGGTAATTTTTGCCAAACAGTGTGGAAGATCGTATATATACCAGGTTCGTTGATAAGAATATCGTAGCATTATCGCTGTGAACCTTGTTTCGCGAACCAGTTCTTGAGTTCTATGAGTTTGACTGGGTATTTTTCTTTTTGCACCTTTGTTTTATGTTGTAAGTCATTGCGACTAGCAAAAATTCACAAAAAAGACATAAATATTCTCGTAATTTTTTTGTTCACCTTCAAATGCATTTTCTATCGTAAATTTTTATTGACTCAATAATCAAGTTTTTTGTCATAGGTGCTGCGATTAATTTCCATGATAATATTGGGACTTGAAATATATCCATGCAAATGGAAGGAGAACAAAACTTTTTTTTCTTGTACGACCTTGTGAACAAACTTAAGGCTTTCGAGTCGCAATAGATCTATGTAACTTCGAAAAATTTCAAAGCAATTGCTTCATTTTGTGTGTGATAGAACATAGGCATGGGAAAAGATTTACAACCGACTTGAATTGGCGAGAATCAGGATGGAATTTTCTTCACTTTCATCTGAACCACTATTATTAGTATTATTATACCAACTTTTCACATTTGCGGGTTAACAGTAGGTTGACTGCACTGGAAAAATCATTCAATTCAAAATCAAACATATTGACATGCATAACTCTACATTATTTTATATGCCAGTTTCAACGCGCATTTTGTAATCTGTGATAAGTACAATATACGTTATACATAGGTATACAGTTCTTGGGGTCTGTGTCGAAACTGTGACCGCGATTAGAGGAAACGCCGTAAGGACACATAATATGCTGGGCGGTTGTTTTCCGTTTTGCGTTATCAGCGCCGTTATAAGCATGAAAGGAGGGAAAAAATAATATCGGTCTTGTGGTCACTTACTTGAAACAGCATAATGAGTCACACCCAATCACTTGGAAATCACTTGTTCTATAGCCTCTATGCGTATCGGAGAGAATATATGAACGCCGGGTCACCGACGTTTCCTATTCAAATTAACATCAAGGCAGTGTGAACTAAATACGTTATGACCAAAGTTTGAACATGTTTCGTTGAATATATCGAACCGTCCACAATCATGACCCGACTGACGACCGTCGTCGAGCGACGCGGATGGCGTCCAATACAAAACTGAGTTGGATCTCCGCACCCTAGGGTCGGGGGCGATACAAGGCTACACCAAACACGTGGTAATACCGTATCCAAGGTTTACCGCGTCCTATTCTACGCACGGAGGGAGACGCTTAGACGCTTACCTTTCCGCGTTTTTCGAGGGCTCGTGAGAAAGGATGCCTACCTGCGCACGGCCGTTGCAACGACACATTGATGCATGCAATAATAATCACATATCCCATTCTATAAGAGTGAACTCCTTGCATCGTTACTGGAACAAAATGATATACCTTCCGTCCCTCACAGATAATGTGTGCACATTTCGAATAACGATCATTTTACGGTGCAATAGCGAAAAATTTAAATGTAATACGTATAGGGTAGATATTTATACCGACGGAAGTGAGATATCTGTGGGCTAGAGATAAAGACCGCAGTTTCAAATACGATATCGTCATTCAGTGTGGTCCAACCGACTCGTTAATATATAATTTTAGTCTCGCTTCGTCCAAGCGTTTACCGACTCTTTATCTCACATTCACACGCCTGAGTAAGCATGAGTATATCTTCGTCGCTTGGGACCGCTTCGCTGTTTCCTCATGCTAATGATAAATTGAGAGATAAATTGTTTACACAGTATAGCCAGTGCCAGATTATCTCGTGAACCGACGAGGCCCCGGCTTAGGGTGGCAGATTTGGAGGGGTGGCACTAGGCAGATCGACAGTTCGAGGTCAATAGTTTTCCTTCGGGATACAAAAATCGACATTTTATTAAGAAATTCAGGTTCAAGTGGAAACTTCACCTCGTCTGTTTAATTTGATGATAAAATTTTTCGCTTAATAATTACAACTATTTACTCAAGTAATGGGAACATTGCGCTTATCGAATTTACGAAACATTTGAAGAAAACATTTGAACTGGGCTAGCAAAGGGTTTTTGGCCTAGGGGCCGCAAATTCATCGATCCAGCATTTATTGTGAGAATACCCTCACGTGTAACGGTATAACCCATTACAAGACAGTGTGGAATGGCTCAGATATTCATTACATGTTCATAACAATGTTGAACAGTGTCCAAAATTTTTACGCGACTGCATCTGGTCATTAGGACTATCCTCACTCACATATGCTGCATTCAAAGCTACACAACCATTGCCTGATCGTAACCACGGTGGATCTAATTCCATTTTTTTATACGACAGTCTGAAACTCAAGAAAAGATTCCTCAGATTTTTTTCTCAACGACATCTATTTTTTCCACACATTTTTAAGGTTTTTTTCTGAACTTCATACTTCTACCTTCTTACAGGATCAAATCAATCAGCATACAGAATGACAATAATAATAATAATAATGATTTATTTAGGTCCGTAACAATGCTGACAAGGTGAAATGAAACAAATCAAGCAAAGAAAACAGGAGAAGCATGCTGAAAAGCAGAAGAAAGAAAATTATGGCAGAATTCACACAGGGCGAGGTAAGATAAAAAAAAAATAATCGGATTCCAGATAATTATCAATAACAACAAGCATAAATAACTATGGCCGACAGAAACGACCAATCAATAGGATAAAGCGATCGAGATTTCTGAAATTTCCGAGATTTTTTTTAGATGGTCCCGTAGAAAAGAATCCAATCAATAACGGCGAGGGTCAGGTCCGTGACAAAAAATGATCTAAAGGGACAATTTAAAAAATTTGAGCTGCAACCTACCCAGTTTCACCTCACAAAGTAGTATGTGGTATGAAGAAAAATACCCTCACCACACTGTGGTAGCATAAGGGGGTCGCCCCAGATGTGATTACCAGACGTGGATACGTATAGCTCATGTACAATACCACGAGGAAGAAAAATCAACTTGAAAGTATTTCGCATACACTTGGCATTTCCGGTCCCTGCTTAAAGCACCTGAACTTATTACGACGAGCAAGTGCCAGTTCCAATGATGAGTCCTGGCGAAGAAGCCTATGAATGACTGTTTTGCCACTTTTTGAGTGCAAACGAACAGTTTTTATTTCAATAACGCCTGTGAAGTTGCGGATACATTGTGTCTCTGAAATCAGCGAATCCCATTTCACCCAACATCCCCGTTTTACCTGACTTTTCCTTACACATATACATACATACGGCCTTTCTTGTGTCATGGGGTGCAGACATTGTAACGTTCCCTCGGAGACGGCGTTGGCCGTTGGATTTGAAGGCCAGATGGAATCATGGCTGGTCCGCAGGGAGCAGGTTTCGATGAAAAATGTTATCGTAGCGAGTGAGAGAATAGGATAGGGTCAGAGGGCACTGCCCCAAACCACGAGGACAGACGAGAGACTCGACGCATTTGCATTTCCTGTTGGATGTATATGCTTACCATCTTTGCATGATGCTTTGATGCACGTTCTTCCTCATATTGAAGTCTTTTGTTGAGGAATTATAGATTTAAAAATCATATACTCGAACACTTCTCGCGCTCGTCGTCGTTTTATAGATAAGCAGGAAAGGCGTTTATGGAGACAGGAAAAGCCGCGGTTTCCGTTCAAGGAACGTAAATACGTAGAAAAACAATAATTAACGACGATTATTTCTTGATATTACGAAACAAACAGTACGTATAAAACGCGATATGAAAACCACAGACCTAATGCTCGAGGATAACTGGCACCTCGCGAAGGAATTATCACGGATTGTTTTTTTTATCGTTTTTTTACTCCAATGGCAAAGCGAAATAAACGTCAACGGTTTTTCACTCCAACAGCCAATCGGCGATGTTGTTTATTTTTTCATATTCATTGGAACGGTATCCGACGGATAACATGTGAAAACAACATTGCTCCCAATCACACATATGCGTTACGGAAGTAACAACAATGCGGATGAAAAAAGTTTGCAAAAGACGAAAGATGGAAAAAGATTAGGGAGAGTCGATATGTCAGATTGTGGCCGATCCAAATGAATGGTTAATCTGTGAGATTGTTACCGATCATCGATCTGTCGGACTTAGAATTTTTCAGACTTCATTTCAAGCGAACTCAAATCAAAATGCGACAGATACAAATATATCATAACAAAATGCACTAAGAACAGGTGACCTTTTCAATGCCTTCAGTGGCTTGCGTTACACACAAGGTCTGTAGATTTATTCTAAATTTTCGTGGTACATAGACCTCCCGAGGGGTCTAAATCCAATGAAGGAAAAAGAAAGGAAGATTCTCAATTTTCAGATTAACAAATTAGTCAATGTCTTCGATTGCAAAAATCAAGGCACAACGATAAACATGGATGGTGAAAGAAATGTCAAGCAATGATATAATGTAGATCAGACCAAGGCAAGTAAATACAGGGGCAAGTTGACACAGTGACGATTACGTAATACGACGCATATGTGCAGAAACGTCGACGGGGTGAATTCCTAACGACTCGTTGATCTGAAGAATGCACTTTTGAATCAAAACATATTCAATTTCTTGGCTCAAGAACATTTACCTCCTAATTCAAGAATCCTTTAGTCTTGATTCAAGAATAGTTTTCTTTGTGTGCATGCTGTATTTGATAGCTGGCATACAGTGCCAGTCGTCATACTACAATTATGTCACATACTACCCCAGGCAGCGGATCCAGTTTTTCAAAGTCCATTTATTTCCAATTATTAACGCAACAATTCGTCGCCTTAGCGTTCATTTTCCCTACAGTCCATTTAGATTGGACCGAACTTTTCGACTTAAACTAAAACAATATGTTGTAGAAGTTTTGTTTTCACAGGCTAGTATGATTTTCCTGGAGTGTGTATCCTTAAAACAGATTTTCACAAGTTCGATATGAGCAATTTGAATCTTAATTTTGAAATCAATTAATAAATCTCTCAGAAGTTACAGAATGGTCTGTGTGCAGGCAAGCAAATACTGAACCGAAAAATTATGTACTCAAAGACTCCGTTTTATGAGCTGCAACAAGATAAAATCCAGGGCTACATTGGTATAATCTATGAGGAAACTGACAAGTCACAAAGTATCCTCCGCCCTTATATCATCATGCGCCTAGGCACTTAATGGAGATGCTTATATGTGTAGTAATATATGGGACATTTCACGTCAACTCGACCAACATTGGACGTTTATCATGATCTTTTTGTCCCAAGGTCATTAATATCAGAGACACACTTGAGAAACACGTATAGAATTTATTTGGTTCAACATTTCTGACAAATACTTCAACACACGATCAGACTCAGTAACAAGATGGCCCGCATCTTGCAATCTTACCATTTCCCTTACATGGTGGCGACAATTTAGGTGGAATTAAATTCCCTGACTTTTCCCGCCCGAAAATCCATTTTTCCTACTCTTTTCTCAGCGAATCCAGATGATTTTTATAAGCAAATTATTACAATTGTTCCAGGGGAATCATAAAATTGAAGTCAATCTTAGGTACGAGATACTGATCACTATTAAAGGCTAGCAATCACGGAAACTTTGGCGGGTAGGCAGTCAGAAAGAAAAACGGAGGCAGATAAAAAATTATTGTCTTCACAAGCGAGATTCAAATAATTAAAAGGCCTGACTGAATGTAGTAATCACAAAAATGGTGACATGAAAAAAAAATTCCCTGTGGCTCAGTGGAATTCCCTGACTTATCCCTGAATTTTTCCGACTATCGGAATTCCCTGACTATTCCAGGTTTTCCCGCCCGGTCGCCACCATGCCTTACCCGCTGCAGTGCACCACACGATACACGTAGAACCGTGTGCCGTGCAACAACCCTCTACTTATATTTCTACTCACTAAAATCAACTTTTCCGGTTGTTCTGTGAGAATTTTTGTCTATCGGATAGAAATGAATAACTCTTTGGAAAGCAGAATGAATATTCCGAGTGGGTAAAAAGACATGACATGCGCGGGCGAATTTTGTATTTAATACAGAATTTTATATATTGTTTTAGATTTTCCGAATTGCCTGTGATTTGAACAAATCCAAATCACCGCCACTCCTTAAGTAATCGTCGGGAATAAGAAAATAAAGTTAGAAGAAATCAAAGTGTTTCTTCAAGATTATTCAAGACAGGAAGAAAATTTTAAAGGTCCAACGCTGGTCAAATTGACATGAAATACTTCATCGGAATATGTATTTGAATTAATGATTTATCAATCAATACTAAAAAGCAGGAACGATAAAACGTGATCTCATTTTAATTCAACTACTAATTGACGATAGTACATTCACGATTTGATCTTAATATGCCTAGATAATGGATCATTGTCCATTTAGATCATTCAAAAGTTCCTTCAGAAACTCTGTGCTTGGAGGCGCTGTGGTGTAAAGACTTCCTATAAACAAATAAAACATTCAGCGTTACTTAGAAAATCATCCAAGTTCCTCTCACAGCTGGTTACTGATTTTGTATTCCTGTTTATTTGAATTTGAATTACGACCATTCCATTATACCCACCGACAAAGTTCGTGCGTTCGCTATCGAGTGAGATAATCTTACAGAAACTTTTCTGTTCGATTTTAAATCCAAGGCATCTAAAACGCTCGTCGGTCTTGTAGAGAGTCCCATTTTTATGAGGATTCAAGTACGGCTGTCCACTGAATGGGTTTATGAAGTCAGCCCAATAGCCAACCATTTTGAGCTTGGCGCAGATATCCGAAGCTGCCAAAAGGAACTATAACAACAAACAGAGAGATTAGAAAATTATGTAAAAGTTGTTAAAGACGCGACGCCTGAAGACTTACGTATTTTGCTAACTTTTCCGTCTCAACTTCTTTGCTCCACCTCATTGTTCGAGGATTTGGTTTTTGGCTGATCGTGACTATCGTTAATTGGGGAGAACTAATCTCCATACAACCAGGAAACAGTTCTGTGATTCCTTTCCTCAACAGCATCGGACACTCCTGCGCCATGCAGTGTAAAATGGGTTGACTAGACTCCAAATTGTAGTCTGGATGTTTCTCAGACTTGATACCAGAATCCGGTGAGTTTGAATTCTTTGGAAGAGAATTGGTAGCTTCCATCAAATTCTCAATGCTATTTTCATCGTCTAATACTATCGAACGTGTCTCGACTTGAGCTGTGGTCGAAGCATCTAGCCAGCCGGGTCCAACGCTTCCCGGGAGATAAAAACGGAATCCCCTTGGTGCCAGCAACTCCCAGTTTGGATTCGCACCGAAAACAGTATTCTCCACATCTTGACAACAGATACAGCCATTCATTATCTACTCAATTAAGGTGAAATGAAAGTCACGTGACCTCGATATGATTCACACTTGGAATTTTCAAACGCTATTTTCTCAGCCAAAACACATTTGATTGATGTGAAATTGATATCAGTGACGTAGAAAAACTGAATGAAGGGCCTGCCAATCGTGGATTTTCGAAAATCGAGACGTAATAACAGTTTTTTAACAATATCGTTCTGTAATCCAAGGAAGTGCTGCCTCTCTCCACGAGGGGCAGCACCTCCTTGGGTTACAGAACAATATTGTTACACAAAATTCCGATTATGTCTTTCGATATTCGAAAATCCACGACTGGCAGGCCCTTCGTTAAGTTTTTCTACGTCACTGATATCAATTTCACATCAATCGAGTGTGTTTTGGCTGAGAAAATAGCGTTTGAAAATTCCAAGTGTAAATCATATCGAGGTCACGTGACTTTCATTTCACCTTAATTCTATAATCAACCCAGACATTGATACCCGATACAATATCACAAGAAAATGCATAAGCCTAGTGCAAACGTTGAACTTTATTGTTACAATTCTGATTCAGAGTATAAGAAATAGTGTATGGGTCTTGATTTTGATTCGAATAATTTCTAGCATAATATCTGGAAACTTTGAACATGATAAAAGAGGGAACTTAAGAGCAGGGTTCTGATTTGCCCTACTCACGCCCTGTAGCGAAACACAGAGAAAAAAAATTGCACCGAACCCATCTTTTAAAACCAACGTCTGGTTAGGGACACGCGTTACGTGTGGCGAACCGAAGAATTGAAAGAATTTAAAGTTTCAAGGTCCGCACCGGGCTATAAGACCTTACATCATCACACAAGGATCCAGCGGACGCTGTGAAAACGCACTTAGATGGTTATAGCAGAACTGTTTCTCAAATTGAAATGATTTTCAGTCAGTTTTCTTTCTCTAGCGGGTCGATGGAGAAATTATGATTAAAATCGATTGATTCGTCCCGAAACAGCTGTAGTTTACGCAGGCAAAAAATGTGTGTGACGATGTGGGGTTGTTTCTCCAAGTTTTTGTTCGTTCATTAGATAGCAACATGACAGAGGACATGAAACTTGATTTCCTTACCTTCGAGTGGTTCGTTGTTTGATTTCACAATTTTGTACGAGTTCGTATTTTTCTGACTACGTCGAGAGTACTTAGCCTTCAAAATGAAACTGACAGAGGTCGCATTGCAATTTCTTTGCAATATTTTGGCACAAAGCATCTAGAAAAATATTTTAACGGTATTTAAATAGGTTATGGCAAAGTGATTAATCACTCGTGAAGTCTGAACTTTTTTTTTCGAACTCATAACACGAGGTATTATCAAATTGTAATTGTCAAAAAAATTAAAAATAAAACTGTATAAAGTGCGTCTTATTACCATCGAGGTTCTATTTTACATACTAGATTTCTGGATTACGTATCGAAGACACAGCAACTATCGAAGTTACTTTCGATCTTTCGAGGCTGATCTTCAATAATTTATACCTATATGTATACCTCGTGCAAGACCATACGAAGGTTACGAAACTGACTGATGCTGCCATCAGTCGTCTTGCATCAACGCCGCTGGGCTAGTTTCCGTCGGTATAGCTGAGTTCGCTGTGTCCGGTGTAACGTGGCGTGTTCAGGTGGAGATGCGCGGTGAATTCAAAATGTAAACGAGCGAGGGTCACAGTTACAGTAGAAATAATGAGGGTCTTCATTCGTCAAACTCGGCGTAGATGGTGCCAATGTTCTTGGATATTTTGCGAGCGCAAAATCGAATTATCAAAAATGTCAAATAATTATCGCGACATTAAATACAACAAGTGAACACTTTTTCAATGGAAAAATCAATTGAAAAAACGTAGTGTGTATCTAACAATATTATTTTTGTAATACGTGCATCAAATGTCCCCCATTTCGTGCCTCTGAAAAGTGCGAGAAGTGGTGTTTTACAGTAGGGTTTGAGCAGCGCATGTGCAGATCTTCATTTTCGCGCTAGTTACCAATATACGAGTATTTATAGCACTCTAGTTCCGTATTTATAACACTCACTGATCTCTATTATACACTGGATGGCGGACTGCGCCCGTCGAGTGAAGCCAATTGAACAGCGCCATTTGCTGGTGCCCTATTTACAGCGGGCAGTTTAAATTGAAAACAGATTCACGGGCGCCCGTGCGCTGATGAATGGGAGCGTGGATTTCGCCAAAACAGTTTTATTTACAGTAATCAAATATCTTAATAGCGCAAGATGGTAAAGTGTTCATAGTGTAAAAAAAGGTAAGTAAATGAATATAAATCGTTAGTACACGCACAATAGACGAATAATTATTGCGTTTGAGGTTAGGAGTAAAGATTCAATGATTTTAATTTACTATTGGAACTCATCTTCTGTGACCTCGGGTTTCGATGAGTATTATTATCGTTAGTATGATAATTATCATCAACATTGTTACACTGGCGGTCACACGCTTGAATATTTCAAGTACTTTTGGTCTGTTGTATGCTCAAAACAATTGGCAAATTGTATGGTTTCTTCTGTTCACACAGTTTGCTTACACCAGAATTTCTACAACTCCTACACTTTTACAAGAGCATAAATTTTTTCTTAGATTTTACAATAATTGATTTTTTTCAGCCGATCAGCTCCACTTACAAGCATTTATTTGGCATGAATTTGCTTATTCGATCAAAAACAATTATATATCTTTTAATAATCAATTGCTGTTTTATACCGAGTTATTATTATCATTATTAATATTCTATATTATTCACAACATAACCTATATTTGATTTTCGACGACGAGCTAACTTTTCAGAAATCGAATTTATTCAGCATTGTCCCATAAACGTAATCACCTTGCGTCGTGTTTTTGTTTTGTTTTCCGTGTTTCAGTTACTGTTGTTAAGTTCCATGAAACCTTAAGATGTTTTTTTTAAGTTTAGTACAAAATTATGATGTTTTTGTTGAGTTGAGTAAAAAATGATGATGTTTTTGTTTTGTTTTCCGTTGTTTATGTTATTAAGACCCCACCATGTAGACGCAAAACTTGCCATTTTTATGACTGTTATCTCCTTTACACGCGACACACCTGATAGAGGCGAGTTTCGAGTACGCAACAGGAGCGCAAACCAAAATCGAAAAATGGCCATAGCTCTGTATGGGTACATTTCCGGACATGGGTTCCAATACTCAAAATCCTTGTTTTTGGGTCCTCTACCCACCCTGTAATTTTTGCCAAAGTTATCATGAACACCCTGTATATATGGAAACGTTTTGAAAACGTCTTATAAACGTTATTTCGTTCGATGTGAATGAAACAATTTTAAAACGTTTTTATTACGTTTCTAAGTGTTCGAATCGTAGGGCATTTATATAAATACAATACGTATAACTCACGTTAATAACACGTTTACATTTCGTCTGTACTGAAACGTGAAAATGTTTTAATAACGTGTAAATAAGGTTAAATAATTGTTTTGAAGACAAAAAAAAATACGTTTTCGACACGTTTCTGTCAGCGCCTGTGAACTTTTTTGGACAAAAAATTGCAGCCAAAAAAACGTTTTAAAAACGTTTTTAAAACGTTTTTTCAACTATTCGACAAATACGTATGTACGTGTTTTTCGAAACGTCTTAATAACGTTTTTATAACGTTCTGTGTTAGCAGGGAGACTCTCTTCCGCATTGCAATTTTTTCCAGAATGAATATGATATGAATATCACTTAATGGTACCTTCAATGACAGAGCAATCGTCTCTAGATTGAGTCTCTTGGCTAACCACCACAGCAACTGGCTGGACTTTTTCAACCAGTCTTTTTACTCCTTCTGTAAGCGTGCAAGGGATGAAATTTTGGAACTCTCCTAAACCGTGGTCCACTTGCATTTTCTCTGTGATAATTTTACTTATCCTGTCATACTTTATTTTATTCTATTTTATGTTATGTTATTTTTGTATTTGATTTTAATTCATTATTCTTTTTTCTGTTATTCATACCCATGTCGCCACTGTACCACCTTGATATATGTAATAGGGGTTTTTGCCCCGTTAACTCAATGAATAAAAATAAATAAAATATGAATATGAATCTGAGAGGTTAATCGTCAGCGTCGCAGATTCTTTTCCGCATCGCAATCTCTTCCAGATTCATATGAGATGTCAATCGTCAGCGTCGCGGATATCACCATCGCCAGCGTCGCAGATTTCACCATCGCAGATTCTTTTTCGCATTGCAATTTCTGTGAGATTCATATGAGAGGTTAATCGTCAGTGTCGCAGATTCTTTTCCGCATCGCAATTTCTTCCAGATTCATATGAGAGGTTAATCGTCAGCGTCGCAGATTCTTTTCCGCATCGCAATTTCTTCCAGATTCATATGAGAGGTTAATCGTCAGATATTACCATCGCAGATTTTCTGTCGCATCGCGATTTCTTCCAGATTCATATGAGAGGTTAATCGTCAGCGTCGCAGATTCTTTTCCGCATTGCAATTTCTTTCAGAATGAATATGATATGAATATGAATATGAGAGGTGAGGGATGTATTGGCTGTACAGTCCCAACCACGTTGACCTTCGTCGACAATTATTGCATACTTCGAGATAAGACAAAAATATGAAAAAAATTAACCACAATCAAGACGATAATGATATTCATTTCCAATAATAATAATTTCCAAAAGTTATCAACAGATTGTTTAAACAAAACATTGTTTAACAAATTTGTCGGTAACGTCATTTTTTTTTTCATGTCAGACAAATTCGTTGATCCTTTTGAATACACATGAATTTTTTGAGAATTTTCTCATATTTTCAATTCATATCATATCATATATCATTTCAAACATATTTGAAATTCCTGTTTTCGATCATTTCTACCGTTTTGTGAAGGCTGTAACTACGGAACTATTCGTTACATGCTCCGCAAACTTCGGAATTGTAATCTACATCGTTTTCATGAAAACATATCCAAAATTCAAGATTTTTCCTCCATTTTTGAAAATTTAGAATTTTCGAAAACGAGGATTTAAAAAAATATGAGAAAATTCTTAGAAAATTCACGTGTATTCAGAAAGATCAACGAATTTGTTTGTCATGAAAAAAAAATTACGTCACCGTCAAATTTGTTAAACAATGTTTTGTTTAAACAATTTGTTGATAACTTTTGGGAGTTATTAGAATTGAAAATGAATATCATTATTGTCTTGATTGTGGTTGATTTTTTTCAGATTTTTATCTTATCTCGAAGTATGCAATAATTGTCGACGAAGGTCAACGTGGTTGGGACTGTACAGCCAATACATCCTTAAGGAGGCTCTAGCACGAACGGGTCATGCACAGAAAAAAATAATTTTTTAGTACATCATAAATCAAGTACCCATTCTCACGTATGCGAGATTTCAGACCGGGTCACCGACTGAATAAGCAAGATAAAAATAGTTGAAATTGGCATTTTTAGCATGGGCCTTATGGCAGGATCCCTCTCGAAAGACATGGGCCAATTGATATCTCTACATTTACTACACAGATGTTTATGAAAAACTAGAGTAATGTTGATTAGATCGCGAGGATTGCAAATACAACAATACAGTATGGGGTCACCGACTCATATTATGAGATATTCGATGTCAAAGTCTCGAAAAATTTGA
>JAFFZH010013916.1:130408-156399 GCA_018420115.1 Euura saliciscinereae | reverse complement strand
TCCGTTTCATCCTAAACATGTCGAGGGATAACGTCTCTTCAAATCATTATTTTGGCATTATTATTATTGAAAATGAATACTCTTATCATCTTGATTGTGGTTGATTTTTTCCCGATTTTTATCTCATCTCTAAGTACTCAATATTGACGACGAGACTCACTTTTGGTTGAGATTGTATGGCCTATACATCCTTAACAATAGCCAGCGGCGCCTGGCGGAACGAAATGCGGGAATTGCTCCAGCCCCAAGGGTCCGTCAATCAAGGCTTCTGTCGGTGTCTATTTTATTTATTTATTTATGGGAACCGCGGGCAAGGTGCGGTCCTCTCGATAAACGCCTCCAGGTGCAGCCCCGTATCACGTATGATGCAAGAGCAGCCAGGGGTGGGTTCGGTAAGTGGACGTAATTGCATGATCTGGTAAATTGTCGGGATGAACAATAAAATGACAGAGTATCTGCGTGATTCAACAAATTCTTCATACTCCAAAAATCATTGATATCTCATCCAGAGTTAATTAGGTTTTTTCTCAGTTTCCCTCATTCATATGATGAAGAAGAAAGTTCTCCGAAGAAAATGAGACGTCGAGAGACATAATCGAATGGCGAGTGATTTTTGAAAAAGTCAATTTTTCGAGAATTCGTTGAATCACGCTGTACTGGTCCCCTTAAGACCTTCTTTTCGGTGTTAAGTGAGCTTGAGGGTGGGAGTGAAATACGAAGGCAGTTATTTTGTTCTGACCCGAAAACTGAACAAAGGCGAGGAGTGACGATCGTTACGAATTAGTGTCCATCAAACTTTGACGCGTCAGAGTTTGAAAAGACTTTTTTCCGAATTGAAAAAGCATCCATGAGATAAAGAGACGTGAAATTAACGTCCGCTGCTTCTGCCCACGTGTGAAGCGTGACAGGGTCCAGGAAGTGGGAGCTTTTCTTCTCGAGAATCGTTACATACTTTCCATCAATAATTAATTTATCCATTGTGCAGAGTGATGGACGTATCGTTGCCACATCTTGTTGATGGATAATCCTCCGTGTTTGAGGAAAGATGAAATTTATACCTACTAAACCTCCAAGAATTTGGATTTCGTTACTTTTTTTTACCATGATAGATAAAAATCTGTAAAGGTTAAAAGAAATCAGTGTTGGTATGTTATGCGCAATATTTCGTTTCTCATATTCAAATACGGCTGTTGCCATGAATAGGACGCGATGCCTCCAATCGTCCATAAAATATCCACCCAAGAACGAATAGCTCGGATTATCCGATAGTCTTCCTGGAAATGATATTCTCCTCCCACGCTCGACATGTGCTCGAAAGTGGGACCAACTCCCCCTCCCCCTTGTTCGGGGATCATCCGATTGCAAAACTTATAAGCGGCTATTAATCCCGGAGGTCGCAGGTGCTCGTGGTTACGTGGGAGACGCGACATCGTTCGAGGAATGTGTGGAAATTTGTATGAGTGAAAGAAATTTAGAGGAAAAAAAAGAAACTATCTTCTTGAAGTCAACAATTGAGAGAATTTCGGTTTCTTCTCGATCAATTCTTGAACTGGTTTTCCTCGGGGTCTTGTAATCCTGACATTTTACAGCCGTGTCCCTACGGCACGCTTAGCGAACGACACGACATGCGATTCCCTCGCAAACTGTATTTTGTTTTCTTTGCTTTCTTTTCGAACTCTGGCATTCCTGGATTCAATTTACCTGCCCAGACGTCTTTCGTAACCATATCTCATTAGCATAGCCTCACTCTTGTCTTACATGCTTAACTTTACCCGTCAGACAAACTGCTTCGGCTTATATAATCTCCCGCAGGTTATTTTTAATGAAATCGCCAGCCCTTTTCATCGCACACTTATTATTATTCCCTATCGCTGTCTGATCCAATGCCAGTCGACCTCAAACGAGGAAAAACTCGTGACCCCGAATGCAAAGCAAAGCAAGTCAAGCTTAGAGGTGATTTCCTAGTTATTTCTGTGTCTTTCCAATATTGTCCAATAGTTATATGGACATCGGTAAAGAAGTATTATCATCACTGAGTCGAGTTAGAATCTGTGCCATTTCTTCGTTATTGCGTGAATCAAAGATATTTCATACGCAAATGATCGATATTGTATCTAAAAGTCTGCTACAGAGCCATTTTTTCATCAAACATGCCCGGACTGAGATAGCATAATCTTCTTCCATCTTATCTCTTCAGCCGTCAATCGTAGGCAAAAAATGATGAGAACCTTTTCCGTAGAGAATTTCAAGACCTCTAAAATCGGTTCAGGTCATTTTTTAGCCTAGAACAACCGGAAGTGAGATATCGACGGAATAATGAGTCTCGTTGACGAAAACTATTATCTCGTGTACGAGTTAATTCTGCACGAGCAGAAATAAAGTCCTCCGCATCTCTTGTTTGAGATTAAACGACACGGTGGTTAGCATTCGCTGATAGAGGCGCGGAGGCACAGAGGCACAAAGCTTTCTTCTCGGGTCTCTTTCATCTCGCGGTAATTAAAAACCGAGTCGCCCCGTCATCAGACTGCAGCGATCCAGCTCCAGCGGTCCGTGAGGATCTACGTTCTGCCACTCGAAACACTCCCACGCGATGAGAGACGTCGGTACGAAGGAATACCGAGAGTCTAGACGCACTTTTCTCTGATCCTCACGAAAGTAAGACGCCACTTTTGTAATTAGACGCCAAGACGCTCAAACGAAACAATGCCTCGCTGTTTTCAGCGCTGTAAGAGCACCGGATTTTTTCATTGTCCTTTTATGACCCCGGCAAGAGAGTGTCGAGACTTTTCTCTTCTTCGTTTAGGAACTACGTACGTGGCTCTGAGGTTTCGCGAGCCAATCTAATTCTAATGTACATACATAGCGAGGAGATAACAGAAGCTGACTCCGCGGTAACCGAGCCTCTCAACCCTTTATCGCGTTGTTGTGTCTGACGTCTCGTTCGGAATGCCTTCAATTTTGCGAGCGTTCGAAGTTCGCGGTTTCAGAATACCAAGAAAAATGCGGAAACCCGCGGTACGCGATAAAATTCAGAAACACGCCTTTATGCGGTTACAGTTGCAGCATTTGGCAAGACGCAAGTACTTGGCAGAATTACAGCTTACCGCTGCCAACAATAACGTTGGACACCTGCCCGCTGGCTCCGCAACGTCTGAACTCATCTTCTCCCCATTCCGCTGCTATCATTTCCGATAAAATTCCAAACTATTTGTTATCCTTGTTCCATTTCGTTCCACGCTTCAACGCCTGCAACAATTTTCTCTCACGTGTTGCGAAACGACCAAAAAAGCTCTACTCAAGGTCGTCGCAGACGCCGTAGCGTCGTTTAAATGGGTATCGAGCCTCAGGGCGAAACGAGTAACACATGTAATCTGGAAACTTGTTGATCGGTTTACGCGAGTAACACGTGTCGATTGCGGGAGTTGTAATTATGCAAATCGAGTCGGTTGACTAACCGCGGATTCCCGATCACCGGAAGTTTCTCAACGGGACTAGGCAGGGACTAGATTAAAAAAAAAAGCATTTTTTTTATTTTGTTTTATCTATTGTATTGCTATAACAATCTTTTAAGAACGTTTTGGCGCAAAGATAACTGAAAAATTCGCAAAATGGAGCTTAGGAGAGCCAAAAGTGTGAGATGGTGCGCAGTTTTGCCACAATAACTTCTTTCTAAACGAAGGTATAGATTAGTTCCACAGATTGAACCGACGTCTGACGAGAAAAAATAATTTTTTGGTACCGACGTAACAATAAATGTGGCAAATTTACCGTGTTTTTTTAGAATATTAGCCGCAATTTACCGAATTTTCATGTTTTCCTCAAATTTCACGGTTCAATATACGGAGACGAATCCCCTGAATCGAATGCCATTTGCAGAAAACTGCAAAAATCCGCATCACGGTACTTGGAATCGTCGCAATAAGGGAACAATTCTTTTTTTAACGAATAGCACTGATTTCCATCGACAATAATTTGACAAACGATTTGAAACTGAGCAAAATTACGTATTTTTGTTCAATTTTTCACAAACGGCTGCCTATTCCCCTCAACCAGATTCGACGCGTGCAGGATTATCCGTTCAAAGTCACAAAGCTCGGTCCTCTGGCTCTGGATATGAGTTAAGGTGTACTAAAGCTCGGGCTAATACCTCGGAACGAGGCATGCGAATAGAAAGGCACACGGAATGGGATACGGCGGGATGAAATATTCGCGAGATCGTATCTCCCCAAGAATCATTTGTACGCTTCAATGTGTACCGCTGTACCCGAGTCTCCGTGCTCTTGGAGGAATTTATGGCACCGGGGAGTTAACATGTCAGCACCATGCGATCTCGCAATGCTCCTGCCGGATTATGTCGAGCTCGTTCGACAACAAACGTAGAAGAAAGGTGTCTTTCCGTGTTTCTCCTCATCCCGCAAATTCCAACGTAACAACGTCATTAGGCAGCTGGCAGAGACTTATAACACAATCAATTACGCTGAAGAAATCACGTGGCAAAGGTCGTGCCTACATTGTAGTACGAATTTCTATTCCTTCGTGACGATCAGCCACGGCTGATATTCTGCAATACGGGACCCGGCGCGACCCCCGAGCCGAAGAGAGTCGAGCAATGCATAAATCATCCGTGGCTCATTCGATGATCCAACGACGCGGTATCAATTCCCGCTGCTGCAACGGCAATCGCGGTAGCGAAACGCTACTCACAATTAATTCGGCCTTTACTCGCCAGATCTTATGACCTAATTATAGTCAAACGGGAAGCTGGGCCTTAATGGCTTTCTAATTATCCGGCGTACTGCATTAACTTAGGACGATTCGACGCGGGCAATGAAACATTGAAGCATATTCACGGGAGACTGAAGTGTCTCTTTTCTCCTTGTCCAAAAGAGATCATCAAACGATTTAAGAATTGATTCGTGACATGAATGACGACGATGCACTCGCGTTCGATCAGGTATTCGATGCTCGAACATCGCTCCGGAAATTGCTCGACGCTTTTATTGTCTACTGAAAATATAGTCCTCTAATCGTAATGTTGATACCGTTAGACGTAGGAGCGATTGAGGGGGTACATACACTCGCAATGTAAAAAAAGTAAATACTGCCAAAAGTATTTTTTCATATTTTATGTTTTGGGAACACATTTTTTCTTGTCTATGATGAACAAAATAAAATCTATATGGGTGGATCGATTCAAGTTTTTCAGGTCTCAAACTATTCAGTGAAGAGCCCAGCTTCTCCAAATGAACAGAGGACTTCTTGATTCGATAAAAATTGTACCAGATACTCATAATTTTCTAGAATAAAATAGCGGTTTTTTTTTCTTCATACGTTACTTTTCGTGATAACGCGAGTAAAAATAAGGTTGCGAAAAAGTTATCTGTTCAGATTGAAAAAGCCTCTTTACTGAACGGTTTGAGACCCGAAAAACAAAGATTGGTCGACCGGTAGATTTTCTTTCGTGCATCATAGACAGAAATGAAAACCATTCAAAAGTCTTAAAAATGTGAATGTTTCCCCTTGAAACGAGTGTAAAAAGTGAATATTTCTGCCGTCGCTGACGTAAGCCGGTGTCTATGACGCTGACGCGAACTGAGTTACCGAGTATCGGAGTGCCGCGTCGTTTCATCAGGATTCCGATAACATTGAGACGGAAAGGAGATCCAAACGGCGTCAAATACGATGATGGACTCATACGATCGTCTCGAGACTCGAGGTGTCGAAGCGTCGTTACTTCGATACGATCTCACCTCGATCATCCCTCCGGCTGTGGTAATTCTTTGCCGGATGAATCGACAGCACCTGACCTTTATTGACGCGGTTGATGAAGTTTTACGAGACTAGACACGAATCGGAGAAACGATCGGTTGTTTCGTTTATGGCTAATTAATTCGGTAGACTCGATCGCGAGCTGCACCTGGGTGAACGCGGAGAAACGTTTAGCTTCATATTCGCGGTTGCAGTCGGTCGCGATCTTAAACGATTTTACGATGCAAAAAACCGAGGCTTGCGATCGAGATCTTGAATGAGAGTCCGGATGATTTTATTCCGTCCATCCTTCGGTACTGCGGCCGAGACGCGTTCCCCGCCGGACTCCGGAGTCATGGAGGATTAATCTAAAAGTCGATCCGAGGAACGGAACCTGTTTTCAGAGGACAAAACAATCGGCGGACGAACACGAGGCCAGAATTTTCTACTCAATGGACCAACCCTTTTCGTCCAGGGGGCGAAAACTGCTTGCGATTCGGTATAATCTCGCGGTATTAAAATTAATTTCGACACACGCCGTATTCGAGGAGCAGAGTCGGGGTAATAAAGATCGTTTAATGCGATCAGATAAGGACCAACGACGTAATAGTCGTATCAGGTCCCCTTGACTCGCGTACATTCGAAGCCTCCAGCTTTCTTGTAGTTTGGGTTAGAAACGGTTTTCTAAAATCGATGTTGCAATCAGATTCGGATTGGATCCTGGCAGATATCGATAGGTGAATGGATTTAGTAAAGAAATCCACAAATCGCACTACGATAGTGAAATTGTTTGATCACGAATTTATCAATCAGGGAATCCAACCCCTTCGATATTTCCATAATCGCGGAACCCGGTGTCTCCTCTCGTTCTTCATCAGCGATAAAATCATTACGGTATTCGTCCAATTTGCATTTACAATGTTTGCGAACTCGAATATTAAGCACACCCCGCCTCCTTCGTCGCGTCGTAGTCGTAAATATCCGATCGTTCGGTTATCGAGTGTTGTATATACACTTAATTGGTGTATAAATCCAGGTGGTAACGTAACCACGCATGCCTTCAAGAAAGCCGCTCGCGTGCGCGCCCCGAGGACCAAAAAGTGGTTGAATGTAAAAGAGGAGAACAATTTGGTCGTTGACTCGCTAATTGCACCCTCTTGATCCCGCGATTAATCAATCGTCCGATTCGACTCAATTGAACGAGGTAAATTCATCCGACTCGGTCCGGCAGGGAGGAGCCGCTCCGGTGCTTTCTCAGCGGGATTCCTTTGTGCCGATGGTAACCGCGCAAGTGCGGAATAAGCTTTCTGCACTCCGTGTACCTTATCCAACACGGGAAAGAAGTATATGGTGCGGCTAATTTCGAGGAATAAAACTAGCTAATAAACGAAGGAAAGATATAAATAGGCGAGAGGAGACGCGCAGGTAATGACTAATGACCTTTTTATCCACTTCTCCGCAGTAATTACGCAAGAAACGCTATAACACGACGACGAGCAAACTCCGCACTGCAGTCCGCAGAGGACGATATTACGAGCCGGCAGCACTCTGCCGAGCCTAGCTGCGGAATACGTTTATCGCACGAGATGTAAATAACCGCGGTGTCCAACCCTGCGGCAGGTCAGTGTGCACTCTGCAACTTGCTCGAGTATATGATATTGCACAATTACATGGGCAGAATGTCAGCGCATCGATATAATAACTGATTTTGAATACATTTTCTACTATACATGTAGTAAAAACTCGTGTTTTTCCCCTCCTTAGGGTGAAATGAAAGTCACGTGACCTCGATATAATTTACACTTGGAATTTTCAAACGCTATTTTCTGAACCAAAACACATTCGATTGATGTGAAATTGACATCAGTGACGTAGAAAAACTGAATGAAGGGCCTGCCAATCGTGGATTTTCGAATATCGAAAGACATGATCAGAATTTTGTGTAACAATATTGTTCTGTAACCCAAGGAGGTGCTGCCCCTCGTGGAGAGAGGCAGCACTTCCTTGGATTACGGAACAATATTGTTAAAAAACTGTTATTACGTCTCGATTTTCAAAAATCCACGATTGGCAGGCCCTTCGTTGAGTTTTTCTACGTCACTGATGTCAATTTCACATCAATCGAATGTGTTTTGGCTGAGAAAATGGCGTTTGAAAATTCCAAGTGTAAATCATAATCGAGGTCACGTGACTTTCATTTCACGTTAACGGGATGGAAGTCACAGTTTTTCTGACCGGGGAAATAAGCTCGCCATAGTAACGCCGTGAAATAAACGAAGAAAGTGCTGCCCCCAGCGGGGATTGCCGTTCTCGTGGTTCTAACCTCACTTTCACTCGTTTTTAATGCATATGTGGTAGAAAATAAAACATGTGCCGTTCCCTCTCGAATTGCAACTCGTTCTGCAAAATCAGCCGGCATCCTTCCCTTTATATTGTCTCACCGTTATCACAGGGTTTGTTCGATGTGAAAAAGGTCCCGGTGATTCACAGGCGGCTGTAAAACGAACGAATAATCGTGTGAAGGGTCAAAGTGTCGATAACTCACTCCCCGTATTCCTCCGACATCAATTAATTTCAAGCAATTATCGTAAATCGTAATTGCCTCCGTGCGGTGAGATTCTTGAGTAAATATCTCATCGTTATTCGGGAGAAGATTACATACGCGTACCGGGTGGGTGGGCTGATAAATAAATAAATAAATAAATAGCATAATTTGAAGTTACGGTCTTAGCCGCCTCCAGCCGTTCCGTTAAATCGTTCATCCACCTATTAATCTATACTCACAACTTTATAGGTCCGGTGGTCATATCGATGCGGCCTCCCGCACCAGGCGATAGCCCGTATCATTCGAGGCGGAATACTAGCAGCTGGAAGTCGAGGCTTTCATCCTTGTAATGGATGCTGGAACGTCGAGCGTTGAAAATAGATGCAAACTTTACGGCTTTCAATTAAACGACGTTTACCATGACGATGACGGTCGTTAATGGTCGAGCGGAGAGTGCAAGAAACTCAACGAATCATCGATTTGTTTATTTGTTGAAGAACATTGCGATGTTCGACCCGCAGGCTGAATATTTTCGGCACTTCCGGAAGTCCGGCTCGCCGGAGCTCGCCTACGTCGGGTATTATGCTAAATTGTGAGCCTATCAAATTTTCAGTACAACCGTAACCTTTGTCGACGGGTTATTAACATTTTTTTTCAACCGATTGTTAGACAGACTCGTGCGTAGGACGAAAACTCCGCACGCACGACTCCTTAGCATGTATACATTCCTATTGTTATACCGCGCAGAATTCAGATACGATCTCAACTTTCAATTACAGTAGACAAGATTTATTGACGCAATGGTTCAACGGATTCAAGTTTTATCTGCAACGCAACGAAATCTTTTCATCTCCTTCTTCCATTCTATGCAAGGTAGATGTAAGGTAGGCGCTCCGGTTTCAGACCCCTTGGCTTTTTTTTTAAGGAAAGTTAAAAGTGACTGGGAAGTTTGTCAGAAATTAGCGTGCAAGCAATTATCGAGTGTCAGAAACTAGCAGCTGCACTAGGCTCGAATAAAAGATGATCAATAAATCATTCACTGATTAATAGATTGAAAAGATGATCGTTCCTCGCCTAATGAGTATCAATCCATCCGATGAAACTCATAATTGCAGATTACACGTAATTTTCAAAACTGAGTATTGACAGGCAAAAGACGTTAGACGACACGCGGTATTCGGATTTTTGAAGGGTTATGGAAATGGTCCCGGATGCGGGGCATAGTTTAGCTCAAAATGCATGAGTTCCCGAAGCGATGCGATCGGTCTGTCTGCGGCGTGGGCGTTCGCCATAATGTATCTGACACCAGGTACCGAGCTCGGTATCTCCTTGCGCCTCGCGTGACTCGGGCTGAATGTACCTCCTCCTCCTTCAAGCCCCGGACGAAGAAGAAGAAGACGAAGACGAAGACGAAGACGAAGTGGAATCTCCAAGCGTGGGCGATCAAAGAGCTGCGACCCCGTCTCGCAGGGTTTGTCGAAATGGAATCGATGCGCGAAAATCGTTTGATCGACGGTTTTCGATCCTATTGAAATTGTGAAAGGATAGTCGATAATCGATCGGGTGTATTGGTCAGCGTTTTCGAAGGACGTAATCCCGTACGTGTTATAAATAATTATCCGTAGCTACGGGCTGGCAGTTTCACCTAGTTTGTCCTGCCCCAGCACAACCCAGCTCGACTGGTTTACATTTATTTGCTCAGAGTGCTAATGAGCCTTACGTAACACGTGTTACGGTAAATTTCATATAAAAAACAATAAATAAACTAGTCGATAAAACAGAAACGATTCTATCACGCAAACGACGATCTCGAGAAAAGGTGCGAATGCATAAATTCTACTCTTGCATTAAGGCCGGAGGATTTATGACTAAATAACAATGACGACCTTTGATCATCGAGAACATTGATCGGTGGTGTTGGGTGTCGACGAAGCGACACGCTATCACGCGTTTATTTAACGACGCGACGGTGTGATTAGAGGAGCAGACGAACGGGGCAATCCCTTTTAATTGCAACTCTACACAGTTATAAATTCCGATTGTACATGTACCGTAACGCAGCGAGTCTCTAGCTTGTTTGTATGCAATATAAAGTCACCGAGTCCGCAATAAATTATCGCTGCCGATCCGCGAACGATTCCGTCGATTCGCCGAGTTTCGACTTCCAATCCAGTCTTCTTGTCATTTTTTAACTGCATGGTGAACCGAAGCTCGAATCTCACAGGGTTTTCTCGTGAGACACTGATATGAAAAGAATAGAGAATAGATTGAATCGTGAATGACAGCCCGTACATCCATCCGTGTTATCTTATCTGTGCGAGGACAATATCAGAATCTAGAAAAGAGAAATGAATAAGGGAAAAAAAAACTGTGTCACTCTCCAGGCTTTGTACCCCGCGGTATACGTAATTTGAAGGAATGACTACGTGGAAGATTACAATGCAGCATGGCTCGGGAGGCTACCATACCCACAATCAAACTCCGCGTAGCAGCGGGACAAAAAAAATTTCAAACAACATTTCTTACCCCTCGCTTTCAAATTATAGACCGTTAATTATATCGTCATCTTTGTATCGCGATTTTTATAACCCCTCTTCAAACGAGCTTCGTAAAACTGGTGTCCCGTTCTCGTCTCTGACTCACGATAACTAACTTTTTTCTATTGTCGTTATAGAATTGGATGAGCCAGCGATTTCCGCTGGAACAGAATCAGCTACCGTCTCAGTACCCGCCGCGAGGCGCAGTAATTCCTGCAGAGGTATCATCGCCGCCTCGGATCATGATTTTTCAGGTCCTCTTTGTGCTCTTGGGTTCTCATATCCTGACTCGACGTCACCGAGTCGTGGATATAATGAGATCGAAAAGTCACGACCAACAAGAATTCAACAACACACTCGACAACGTGGAAGGTGACGATGATAAAGATTCAGGCGAATCAGAACTTGCTACGACCGAATCCCTCTCTGGAATATTTATGAACAATCGTTGGATGAATGGATCGAATGATAATGAGAGATACGAATAGAATCGAGAGATCAATGTCCACACAGGAATTCTCGACGCGTCACCCGAACGTCCTGCATGTAGATTCGAAAGATATGACGATAAAGCAACGTCGTGAGGATCATTTTGACAAAAATCGATTTATCGGTTTATCATCGTCGCAGTCGAGTTTCTAGGAATCCACATTAATATTCCCATTCTACGCGACAGCTGGAGGTAATCGGCTATCCACGATACGGAGATAAACGTCATAATCTCGTCGGTGGCTGCTGCTTATGAATAATCAATTAGCGATCATGTTTCAACCTTGGTCGACCGATCCACCGGCGCCTAGATCAACCCAGTCCAACGTGGGCCTGGGAATTATCCAGGGATTAGACGCGATACGCATTCGACTCATCAAGGGGACCAGTACAGGCTGATTCAACAAATTATCCATACTCCAAAAATCAATCGTCGATCTCAACCAAAAGTGAGTCTCGTCGTCAATATTGAGTACTTCGAGATGAGATAAAAATCGGAAAAAAAACAACCACAATCAAGATGATAAGAGTATTCATTTTCAATAATAATAATGCCCGAAAGTTGTCGACAAATTGTTTAAAAAAATCATTGTTTAACAAATTTCCTGGTGACGTTATTTTTTTTCATGTCAAATGAATTCGTTAATCTTTCCGAATACACATGAATTTTTTCAGAATTTTGTTACTTTTTTTAAATTTCCGTTTTCGGAAATTTCTAAAGGCTGTATTTACAAAACTATTAGTTCCACGCTCCGGAAACTTCGGAATTGTAATCTACATCGTTTCCACAATAACATATCCAAAATTCAGATTTTTTCTCTCCATTTTTCAAAATCGAAAACGGAAATTAAAAAAAAGTGACAAAATTCTGAAAAAATTCACGTGTATTCGGAAAGATTAACGAATTCATTTGACATGAAAAAATAATAACGTCACCAGGAAATTTGTTAAACAATGATTTGTTTAAACAATTTGTTGATAACTATTGGGCATTATTATTATTGAAAACGAATACACTTATTATCTTGATTGTGGTTGATTTTTTTCCGATTTTTATCCCATCTCGAAGTACTCAATATTGACGACGAGACTCAGTTATGAGCGGAAGAATGACTAGATTGTCGCAATTTTTCGATGTGTAATGAACTTTGAACGAATCACGGTGTACCGGTCCCCTTAATCAACCGCACAATGCCCAGGCCGCAAAGTAGACTCATAATGAGTCGTCCACCCGTTACTGAATAATCAGGGGTGTGCCTCGCCTCCATAAATCAGTTGTTCTCGTCTCTTCGGCGCCTCGACGCGAGTCGGACAAAGTGAAACATCTCGGTGCGCCGTACTTTCGCAACACGACGAAGCGCCTCCAGGCCGATTTTAAGTGACGTCGCCCCGCGATGCGACGTTGAGACGTACGTGCGTCTTTAGTTATGACATGTGGGAATATCAAAAGACTCGTCGAATAATAATGACTAACGAACACGACCAGAGGTCAAGACGCGATTTGTTGGGATTTTGTTGCGTCAATTAAGACGAAACCGAGAAACTCGTCGATTAGGTGCGATCAGCTCAGAGGCACTCTTCGGTTACACCACCGATCCTAATTTTTCACTGGCTCCGTTCGCGGTCTTGATTAAGATCGTACATCACCGCGGGTCACTGCGGAGCCACGGGGGGTTCAGAATAATACAGCTAATGAATTATCTCCCGCATCCGGTCGAAGAGGTGGAGGATCGCGAGGTGCTAGAAGACGCGCAGCCGGAGCTCCCGCGGGACCTTGACTGGGGTCAGGAATTTTGCCCGGGTACCAAAGACCGCCGTGATTAAACCTGCTGCAGGCTTTGTACAGAGTCTGAGAAGAGCTCGAGGGATATTATCACGCCGTTATGGTCGGTACCGGGATGAAAAATTAGCCTTCGAAGTGGCAATAAACGATATAGAAGGCGAAGACGGTCACGGTTCGACTCGGAATAATGATTTTTTTATCACAGTTGGGGTTGAAGGACCACACAACGAAAAGAAGATAAAACGTGCCATCGAAATGACACGGAGGGGGAAGAGAGGCAAAAAGTAAAACGCGGCCCGTCATCTGTTAACGATAAATCATCGTAGTCGCACGATTATCGATGGTTCTCTCGATTTATGAAGGCTAAACCCCCTAACCTTATGTAAATAAGAGAATATCCTATTTTCTTATTTCTCTGTCGTTTCTTTTCTAACGTGTGTGGCATTCGTTGCTGATCATGTGTGTCGTCAAGAAATACATGTGATTTTTTGATAATATTGTGCTTTCAATGAAATGGATAGAGTTCAGTTATAAGTACCGAGCCGATAATTAATGTGACGTTCCACCTCTAGGTTCGTGAAATTAATTGCCTATCCTCGCGGTTCGGAGTGTGCGGCGGTTAATTATAATGGCAGTACTTCGAGTGAGCTGAAAAACAAAATCTGCATGAATCAAGTAAATTTAAGAGGCGTGGTAATGACTTTTCATCGCGGTACCAATTAAAATTTATTTCGTTATGTGTGCGGTCTTTTTAAATCGCGGTAAAGAATAACTGTACGTAGGTCGATTATAACGACGTGGATAAACGTGCATGAAATTATAACCATCGGTCTTAGCATAATTAGAAAGTAGGAGTGGAGGATTCTCCGAGGTCCGAATACCCTCGATTCTGCGAGACTATTAATTATCCTGGTCTCTGATCGAGTGAAAGAATTTTTCAATCTACGAAACGGTACTCGAGCTATGTACCATTTTTCAAATCACTTATCCACAGATATTTCAGAATTGCTGCCTTATCTCAACTTGGCGAAGTGGGTCTTGGAAGCTTTTACTCGTTACCGCATAACGGAAGTCGGGATGATCGATACACTCGGACTCGAACATGTCCGAAAAAACGTACAACGATCCGATTCAATTCAGAGTTTCTCTTTCTCGATGCTATCGGTAACACATTTTCTCCGGCTTGTTCAGATGATGCGATTATTACGAGGGAATCTCGGTCGGAATTTATCGAGCCAACTGCGGAGATCAATTAACCCTAACGATCCTAACTGCATTAGCGTCTATTAGAAGCCTTTTTTCTCAGCCACTGCAGAACAGGAAATTGCGATTCCGGTCTCGATTCAACTTCACACGACATTCACTCTCGCCTGGTGCAACAAGAAACAGCGAAAGTTTAACCAGATAATTACCGGGGTGCGAGTTTGAGGGATCGAAGATTGCCTCGATCGAAGGTAAGATTCCTTTTTTCAAGGGAAAACTTGTACGCGTCACGTCGTAAATCTGCAGGTCCCCCACCCAAGACTAACGTAATCTGGGTACAGTTTTACGCCAGTGTAAATTAGGAAGTATAACAACACTTTCCGCCCAGGGGTGGGCCTCGTTAATCTCCCGGGTCTTTGGTCCCCGACTACCTACCCACTCTGCTACAAGAAAAATGCTGCTCGGTAGCCCATCAAGCCTGGCCGCTCCGCACCCGGCCCGAAGAGAAAAAAAGGGAACCGTAAACAAGAAAAAACGTTAACACAGAAATTAGGCCCGCGATTGAGATCTATATTGAGTCCCTTGGGGCTGTTGGCATCCTCGAAACTTTGTATTCGGGTACTTTAAGGGCGTCCGCTCCTAATACATAAATTCCTAACACGGTACGTATCAGGGTGGCCCACTGTCCGGAAAAAACTAGAAGTCAGAGTATTTTTTAATTGGTTTGAAGAACTGACGAGCATCATTTCAAATCGTGATGGAACGAAGGTTTATCGATAACCTCATCCAGTATTAGTTTGAATCTGAGTCACCCCAAGATCATGATTGGGGGGTCTTGAGCCCTGAAGAAATTTAGTTCTCCACTATTTTTAGTGACAGATCACGAAGGGACAGTAATTTCAAGATTCTAGATGTTTTTTTGCTGCATTCGTGAAGTTTTCGGTTAGGTATGTAAGGGATGCAACGGAGAGACCTAGACGTACAGGTATTTATCGTTTGTTTCTTACGTCGGGTGTAAAGTTACGACGTATAATATAATTCTTGGCATAGCGTGCAGAGAGATGGATCGAATAATGGCAAGAGGCAGCTGCACGTTTCACTTTTGCCACCAAGAACGACGCGTGACTTCGTTTGTAGTCTGAGACTCTGAGGCTGTCTGAGTGCCAAAATAGTCTCAAGTCTCCGATCGGCTGGCTAAACTTAGGCTATAATGAAAATCGAGTTTCACCAAACGATTCCAAGAAAAATTGACTATTTTTTCAAATACCGAGAGCGAAAGTTTCCACCATTCGTAAACTAATCAGAAATGCTTGCAGTGTATCAAGCAACTACGACTATTAGTTGCGTGTCAGTCGTCACGGGTTCATCTGTCGCTCATAGCTAACGCAGCTGTGCGTGCCTAATCAAATTTACGTAGGCATATTTCTATAAATTAACGGTATTAGCAATCCGAAATTCGTCAAGATTTACCCGTCACTATCATCCTCCTCCGCGTCGTGTTTCCTGGATTGAATTGCTCACCAATTTTCAACTCGAAGCGTAAATGTTGTTAATTTTCATAGTTTTTTCTGCGAAGCCAAATTTATGCTCAAATTTACTTTTTCTTTCATCAAAATCTGGACAGTCGGCCAGATTGAAATATGTTTTTCCCGCCGTGAAGCTTTCGGCATATTTATTTTATCTTCAATTCGGAACAGCATTGAGTAAAAACTCGTCGGTCATCTGTGACCCACACTTTTTTTTTAGCTCTTCGGGTCATAAATCCATTAGCTTCAATAATCTCACATGTGGAGACTGCGCAATGTCACAAGATTAAGATGCAATTTGTCCCGAGGTGTGTGTTTGTACAGTGAAATAAATAAATAAATACGACACAGGAACTTAGATTTCAGTTCACTTATATGGATATAATATGATGAATAATAATCACAGCTTATACATTGTGGATACAATTTGAATCCTAATGGTAGAAAGAAGATAATTGATGACTCAACGTGTACCTAACAGTTAGATATTTCAAAAATATTTTATCCAGTCGTGAGTCGGTATAGTACAGCTGATAAATTTTACGAACATGGGAAAAGGTCAGTTGGAAAGAAACGGTAATCGTCATATTACAGCCTTTTGAAGTGAACAAATGAATTTCAAAAGTAAGAGAAAACACTTACCCGAAGGTACTTTGGACGTATCGTTGAAACTGGGGCACTTATGGGACCCTCGATAACAGTAATCGGGGTCGCTCCACATAAATGCATGAGAGCTCGACCCGACACGCAGTGACACACGGAAAGAGTGAATTTTAATCGACGATACATTTCACCCGGTTTTACTTGAAATCATTCAACACTCTGACCCTAATGGCCTCGGACTGACTCATTGACGAGGGAAATTGAAACCCATTTCTCGAATCTCTGATTGTCAGTGGCATTTGCGCGATGCCAAATGAAACCGGCCGAATCTATCGAATTATGAAACTTTGATTCCCATTCGGTTTAAGTGGACGCTCGTTTTTTACCGGTCGATTATCTTTTTACGCACATTCCGAGGCAGTTAAAATAATCAGATTGGTCAGCTGAGGCTTAATCGTCGAGCTGTGCCACGCATCTGGATACATTTCAACCCTTTTTTTTCTGTCCCAGTCCTCGATCGGTGATTATAGCCATTGGAAGTTTCAACGGGGTTAGATTAACAAGCTCAAAGTTGCTTCAGAGATTCTTGCGTCACGAACAACTTGTTGAGCATTGCAATATATCATCGACGATTACCACGTGACGTACAGAATTTAAGGATGTACAGGCCATACAATCTCAAGCAAAAGTGAGTCTCGTCGTCAATATTGAGTACTTCGAGATGAGATAAAAATCGGAAAAAAATCAACCACAATCAAGATGATAAGAGTATTCATTTTCAATAATAATAATGCCCGAAAGTTGTCGACAAATTGATTAAAAAAATCATTGTTTAACAAATTTCCTGGTGACGTTATTGTTTTTCATGTCAAATGAATTCGTTAATCTTTCCGAATACACATGAATTTTTTCAGAATTTTGTCACTTTTTTGAAATTACCGTTTTCGGAAATTTCTAAAGGCTGTATTTACAAAACCATTAAGTAGTTCCACGCTCCGGAAACTTCGGAATTGTAATCTACATCGTTTCCACAATAACATATCCAAAATTTAGATTTTTTTTCTCCATTTTTCAAAATCGAAAACGGAAATTTCAAAAAAGTGACAAAATTCTGAAAAAATTCACGTGTATTCGGAAAGATTAACGAATTCATTTGACATGAAAAAAAATAACGTCACCTGGGAATTTGTTAAACAATGATTTGTTTAAACAATTTGTTGATAACTTTTGGGCATTATTATTATTGAAAATGAATACTCTTATCATCTTTATTGTGGTTGATTTTTTTCCGATTTTTATCTCATCTCGGAGTACTCAATATTGACGACGAGACTCACTTTTGGTTGAGATTGTATGGCCTATACATCCTCAATTTTGACCACCGGAATTACCTTCACGGGGTCGGGGGCCCGTCATGACTGGATTTTTAATCATATTCCAACAAAGTGTGATCCGCGTTGAATATCAAATAACGTTGTGCCGACCCACCAAGAAGAATACCGCCGAGGTACGTAATATAACGTAGGGACGTGAGATAGATAGCGCGACGTGTGAAAAAGATTATAATACAATCCTAAAGCACGTTATCTCGCCACAGCTGTCCGGCTTATCTTCACAGGCGTTTCACTAATTCTTCCCGAAACCGGCGGTGGAAATTAAAAGGGATAAATTCAGAGCGACGTTTGGGTTTGTGCTGACTATAATCAAGCCTTTGGAATTGTCGTTATTTATTTTGTTTACAGCCAGTTTGAATTTTGCAAATCAGACCTCAGATTCTTGATCACTGGTTCAAAAAAACCGTCGAGTACAAGTTTCCGTGAAATTTCGAATGTTTTTAGTGTTTTTCGCAGCCAATTAGATCCGCCAGTTTGAATTTCGCAAATTTGACCTCAGATTCGTGATTAGTGACCCCGAGAAACGTTCGAGTACTAATTTTCATCAAATCCAAAAGACCAAATGGTATCAAATTTCTTCCACACTGTTAGTTTTATATTAATTCCACCCGGATTTGTAAATTTCATTCCTGTTTGTATAAGAAATTTCAAGATATTTTCAACAGTCCAAATCCTTTGATCTGTTCTCAAGATATCGTCACTTTTATTGTATTTTTTGGAATTTTGTTATTCAAGTAATTCGAAGAGTTAGTCCACTCAATTTAGCCCAACAATCGACCGAACCCTGACAAAATTTCATGGCGCGATTTTTTTGTTCCATGCCCTCGGGGGGAGGTCACTGGGAGTGTAAATTTGAAATGGCGACCAAATTGAGCTTTTGCTTGTTTTCGAAAAGCTTATTTTTCGAAAAAAAAACGGTTTTTCTCAAATAACTCAGCCATTTTTTAGTTAAACGACAAACGACTGGAACAAAGGTTGTAGGAAATTTTATCCGCTACAACTTTTATATGCAACTTTTTTGCGTCGCATCGATATTTTTCGAATTAAACTCAAAAAACGTTTCAAATTCCAAAAACTCGCATTATCTCGTTCATTTTCAACTTTTCAGCTATAATGTACGTAACCAAACTTGTAGAGAATCAAATTTGGGACCACTTTTGTATGAAACTTTTTTGCGTAGCATCGATTTTTTTCGAATTACACCCCAAAAAAACCTTCCAAATTCCAAAAACTCGCATTATCTCGTTTATTTTCAACTTATCAGCTATAATGTACATAACCAAACTCGTTTTTCGGTCAACTCAAAAATGGCTGAGTTATTTGAGAAAAACCGTTTTTTTTTTTTGGAAAAAAAAAACTTTTCGAAAACAAGCAAAAGCTCAATTTGGTCGCCATTTCAAATTTACACTCCCAGTGACATCCCCCCGAGGGCATGGAACAAAAAAATCGCGCCATGAAATTTTGTCAGGGTCAAAGTCTGAATTGCCTGGACTGAGTACTGAAACGATCAAAGCGAAAATCTAATCGGTTCTAGATTTGGAAAAACCGCGTCGATTACAATCCGTGAACGCACAAAAATTTGGTCGCGTCAAATTCAAAATAGTTTGAGATGATTCTGTGAATCTCAAAGCGTGGAGATCGAGCAAAAACTCGAATTTTCATTTTCTGGGCGATAACAAAAGCTTTAGATAACAAAAACGTCGACGAACCAAAGACCCGCGCGTACAAAGCTTTGAAAACTTTTGTGAAAATAGGCCGTTAACGGTTATGGTTCTAGCCCGTGTAATGTAACGACCCGTACTCATTAACAGTCGTACAAAGTGACAACGACACCGCGAGACATCCTCCAGTAGTATAGAAGCGATTCGTGGAATCGTTAACGGAGCCGGTGGGAGCGGTACCTCGCAATTATTTTAATTCACATCCCGGCTGAAAATAATGACACCCCAATCCGAAAGAGCGATGCGACTCCGAGGGGCTGAAATTGTCGGTACCCAATTTATAATTCAGGATTTCAGCAGCGTTCTTAAGACTCTAGACGAGTCGTCTTGCGTCTATTGTGATCGTTAGTGGAGGTTCGATGAAGCGAGGCAACGGCTCCAATTTTAACCCAACCGACTCATCCCAGCCTCGGTTTGAGATTCGAATTTTGGCTTCCTGCCCGTTACGTTGGTTGGGTGACGAATTGTGGGTCAGAGTCTGAGGAGCTGTCTCCATAAAATGCCGATGGACTTTTACTGATAATAAATAAATAGTATTATTAGAACTTTGGGTGAAGCTTCAACGGGGGAAATTGCGGAAATTTCTTATCCCACTTTCGTCGCGTTGCTGGGAGAACCGATCGAAGCGCGTTTCCTCCATCAAACTGTGTTTTGATAGCGGGATATAAAATCAAAAATCCCGGATACGGGTCGCAAAGCCTGTTCACCTTAATTATCGCCCACTGCGGATGGACGGGTGGAGACAGATGGACCGAGGAGGCAGCGACCCGCTTAATATATAAATAAATACCGAGAGCACTTCCGCAATACGAAAATACGTTTTCCCGTGATTTACACCCAACGAGACGTAGCCGTGCGACTCGCATCCTAACGAGGACGTTATTCCACTCCGACTGGCTTCAGGATGTAGTTTGGCTCAAAAACGATTCTCTGTAATTGATATTGTACCGATGCCAACTTTTTCTCACAAGTTTTTACATTCAAAACTAAGGAAATTCACCCAAAAGGCCTTCGAGGAAGCCTCCCCTGGAATTGGTACTGGCCAGTCTGCCTCTCAACGGTCAGACAAAAAAGAACCTTTCGTCTTATCAGCAGATTAATATGCGCGTTGACATTTGGGTCGAAATGAAGAAAAAAAATGTGACGTAACGTTCCTCTATCTGCAGCCGAGGGAACCTAGGCTTTTTATTTTTTGTCTATCTCGATAGTCTCGTACGTGTAAACGGTGAGGTGTACCAGATTAGAAAGTGTTGACAAAAAAAAAAACGAAATGAAAGAACATCGAGGAACGCAGATCTCCGAGTTTTGTTATAACACGAATATACTGCAGCTACCGACGGAATTACAACTCTCTACCGCAGAGTTATAAATATTTATTAGACGATCAAAAATGTAACCAGGCCCCGTTTCGGCCACCACCTGGAGTGACGAATATTTTAACCCAGTCCGTCAATTGGAACTCGTGTATCTTGAAGAACATTTATTTCTCTCTGCTACCTACTCTTTTTATAGTGCCTGTCAGTGATATCGACCAGGGAAAAAATTGTGAACAGATACATTCCTGCTCCTCGAATCCAACAATGACGACAAAATGGTATCATCAAGTCTGAATTTTTGGTAATTCACATCCAGAAAAAGGATTCAGTGGGTCCAAATTATGTTTGTCACAGCGAAAAAATGAATTTTTTCGCTGAAACAAACATAATTTGATTCCGACGAATAAGAATTTACTTTCAGATTCAAATGAATCGGTTTTTCTGGGTGCAGAGAGAAATTCGTGATAATCTAGCCGAAAAACGTTGCGGTATCAATTTTCAATCAAATGTGAAATGTTTGTTTGGATTATGTTAGTAGTCGGATTTCTGAGTAATGGCGAAGGTTGCATTAGCTGCAACTTCGCATTGGCCGATAATTTTCAATCCAATTAGCAATTAGTCTTCGTCGAGTGATCAGTAGACTGTATATTTGCAATCGTGAAATTATTATGTCTGCTCTGGCGTGTTAATTGCGTACCGGTCAGCTCCCATTGGCACATCGACCAGTATCCCGCTCTCCTCAATGATCCTTAACGGACCTCAACGAACCCTAACGCTTGCCCTACCCAACTCGACATCCTCCCCGCAACTGGCTTCGTGTAATTACGAGATTTGCGTTATTTGTTGCATTGCATCGCCTCTATTTTTTCGACAAATCAAAATACTGTCGAGTTGATCCAGTGCCTGACAAGCAAGAAATTTTTGACGAGATTCTGTATGCGTTGGGATTGCGTTTTTGAAATTAAAGAATTCAAGTAGACACTAGGATACAAGATACTTATATTTATCACAAAAATAAAAATTCCCTGTATATTCCAGGTTTCCACCATTTATTGTAACGAGCGAAACTCGTGACGCGATCCAAGATCGAGGCTCTTCCGAATTCTGGTGAAATGTTTACACATGTAAAACCACAACGCCTCTGATAGTCGGAATAAATTTATTTTCACATCTCGACTTCTGGTTTCCATCTTGTTTTCCTTATCTTCCTCTTCTTCAAGATAGAATTTGTTTATTCACCTATCGACGTAACCTTTCTGCGGGAATTGTTATTGCGAAACGTGGGTAGTATAAGCTTTCTAATCTTCTATACGAGATTTTGTTCAGAATTTAGTGCCAAAGTGCTTCAGCGTGTTCTTAGATATTGGCTGTCGAAACTTTGGTGTTTGATGACTGGCTGAAAAGTTAGTTTTTTTTTCTTCGTGCTTTACTCCTTGTGGTGAAACAAACGAACAACTTATCAATATCCAAATTTTCCGTCAGACGTTTCAAATTTACTCGTTGTTCTCCGGGCGTCTAATATGATAATAAGAGGTAAAAATTAAGTGAAAAGGAATAAACTTTTATGGTTCTAATCTCACTTGGCCCAGATTTGAGTGCCCATTTATTTTTATTAACATCCATATTTTATCTACGTCGTGTGTAGATACCGAAAACTCAACGAAGTGTGTACCGCAACGACATAAATTTACGTACGGTTTCCGTTACGTGTGTATAATGCGCCGTTAATCATCGTAGGAGACGAGAAAATATATCCCGAAGAAGATTTATCTATCACAATACGTCGAATACGGGAGTGAAAGTCATGAGTTATTTTCTTCAAATTTCCTCGATCAATCCTCAAGGAAACAACTTTAGTGACGTTCATTGACATCGTGTTCAAATTCGATGGGAGTAAAATAAAATCCGATCCCTCTTACAATTAATATTAATAATTTGACACTAAACGTGCTGTTAGATTTAACAGCCGCTGGTCCCGAAGCGGCTATAAAACCGCGTGGGACGTGGTCAGTGAAATCAAACACACGGCCTGCCAGATGGACGATTAATTGAGAAGGGATAACGCATTTTATTGCGGAGCAATTAGGTGCGTGTTGCAAAAAAGATTTTTGCACCATTGCTGGGGCGACTATCAAGTGGACACATGGTGCAGCAGATTCGCAGACAGTGAGCTGTTTTATTCTGAGAAATATTCGTTCGACCTCTCGACGATGATAGCAGAAATGGAAAAATTATTTCTGGTCCACGGAGCGCAGACGCCGTAGCCTTGATGGACGCGACGCACATTTTTGACGTTCTCAGCCTGTAGGAAGTCTCGATCAGTTAGTATATGTTCCCGATCAGATTAAATATAATTGAAATTAATGGAGAAGCAAATTTCCGTCTTCTTGTTCGCGGCTGCGTATCGGAGGCTCGATCCGAGCCTCGAAGATCTGGTACAGATTTGGCGTTAAGAAATGCAACGAATAGAGACGTTCCTCGAGTAAGAATCGCGTGTCTAAACGGTGTGATAAACGCAACTTTCGCGCCCGCTCGCGAGCGCAAGAAGAGGCAGATTAATGGCGTCGATATTTCATCGAACATATACCTCGTGGAATTAATTCCAACGATTCCATTTGCACGGTGTACGTTCTCTGAGCGAACACGATTCATCGATTATCAGAACACTTGTATAATACGGACCCGAACACTTCCCTCTCATTGTCAGTCCAATCGAAAGAATAACGATCCGAACAATTGCCACGAGTTTTTTTTTATATAATAATTCATTCATTTACGAATAAATAATGAAATTCATGACGTCACTATTCAGTACAACGAGCGCGCCATCTGGCTTCACACTCTTGCATTTCCCAGTTCTCGCTTTCTATCGCGGTGGATGCTTGAGGTTATTCAAATATGGCGGTGAAATTGTGAATTCTGACGTCACTGCCAACCAGCGTTTCTGCCCAGTAATAGTATATTATGCGCCAAGGGAAGGAAGCAATTTGATAGTGAAGACGAGTTCTACAAAACGCCTGCTTCCTTCCCATCGAACATATCTTATTTTGATCTAGCACATATGCGTCAAAAACGAGTGAAAGTGAGGTTAGAACCATGAGAACGGCGTTCTCCGCTAGGGGCAGCACTTTCATCGTTTACTTCACCGTTACTGTGGTTACGAGAGTTTTTTCCCTCCTGCCAAAGTTTTTTTTTCCCGCTGGCAATTTTTTTCCCCCGTTCAAAAAACTAGTGACTTGAATCCCGTTGTGGCAGAAAATATTGTTCCAATCCTATGGTGAGCCCTCGATTCGAACGTGATTCTTTTCACCTCTTCGCTAGCATCGGCAATCAGCAGAGAATTTCATACGTAAGTGATTACAAGATAGGCATGCTAGTTGGCTTCCTGGATTGGCGAGTCCGCGATTTACTCTTAAGTGGCATCCTTTGGCTGCGTTCTGTTCGTTTACCGCATTTGCGAGATCAGAAAGGGCGAGGGAGCCACTTATACGTTTCAGGCTGCGTTCACAGCTCCGAAATTCCACCGTGCCTACGAGTTACAAGTGTTCCACTACCTCAGGATGAGAGTAATAACTTTGAGGCTGGAACCTGCCAGTCCTAAATCACTGTTACAGTAAAAATTCGAGTCTGTAAAATGTCATCGGGGGAATTCGTAGCGCTGACTGCATACCACGTATTCGGCGTGAACGCAGCCTCGTATAAATAGCTCGGGTAGAATTATGCAACGCGATCTCGGGTCAAGGGTCGAACCATTCTCTAGAAACTAAATCGCCTCCGCGCGCACACGTTACATGTGTGCAATCATCCAATTTTACTAGACACGAATTTCTACGTTCTGTGGAGAATTGGACTCAGTCTGATATATTAGGTCGTTAGACGAACGGTGGGAATGCGCTAATCACCACGTGGCTCTCGACATTCATCAAATATGCTTCTATTAATGGAATATATCAAATTCCGAATTTTAATTCTTCTCCTCGAAAGTCCACTGGCTATTTTTTTCTTAATGCTATTTTGTGTTCCTAAAAACATGTCGAAAATCCCAAGGCGGGAAAACTAGATTTGAACCTAGACAAATTTCCTTACGGAGGTATAAAAAATCTGACAAGATTTGATGTTTAGGACAGTAAATTGAGCGTTGATACCAAATTTCAGCCAAAAATATTGAAAATCGTGGAAGTTAGGTATTAGACTCTGATATTTTGATATTGAAGACAAAACTACTTATTTGAGTGGCACGATCGGATACAGGGACTTTTTGATTCATTACGCGTTGGACTAGCCTCGAATTTTTGATGAAAGTACCACAGGAAAGGTATTTCAAGATTGATGAAATTGGCTATACTTCGGCAAAGAAGTAGATATACAAAATCTGACACTATTGATTGTTCGGGATGGTGAACTGAGTGTGAATCCAAAATTTCATAAAAAAAAATATTCAAAATTGTGAGAGTTGTTCTACTTTACAACTGAAGGTATGAAAATCGATAACTTCTACAATTTTTAATATTCGTCAATGAAATTTGGCGTGGAAGTTTGGTGTGCAAAAACGCATTCAGAAAAAATCGACAACTATTTGCGATCAATACTTCTCAGTCACACTATCTGAAAATTTCGCGGCCGTCACACTGAGTGGATTCCACCCAGTCAGTTCGAAAAAAACGATCGTCAGCAAACTCCTATCACTCCGAAGTATTTGACAAAATTACAGGACCATGCTTCCAACCTTCTAGATCATGTACAAAAAAAAAAAATTGACGTTCGGAAAAAAACAAATTGTGACTCGTGCAAAAGAAATCATGAAGAGGTAGACACGTTTTTGCTAAAAAAAATCATAACCTAGTCAATTTTTCATATTTTTAACCAAAATTTGGACGTGATACTCCTGAGATGTTCCGTTTTCAGTAGAAAAGAAAAGTAAAAGTTGTTGCTTATTCGATTGTCAGAGCAATACTAATGTTTCTTTTGCAGGGGATACTTCAACTAAAGGTAAATGACGGTGGAAGTCTCGCCAAAAGCCAGCCAAAAGTCGAACGACGGGTTGATTTCACCCAGTGTGACAGTGAAGGGTTAAAGCGTAGGGTTAAAGTCGAACGACGGGTTGATTTCACCCAGTGTGACAGTGA
>JAFFZH010013916.1:103672-130398 GCA_018420115.1 Euura saliciscinereae | reverse complement strand
AGGGTTAAAGTCGAACGACGGGTTGATTTCACCCAGTGTGACAGTGAGGGGTTAAAGCGTAGCTCTGTGTCGACTGAAGTACAGAAGAAACGGTCTCTCGACTCTGGTAATCTAGATAATTCTCCTTTTTTTCTCACATGGTATGGTATATATTCTACCTACGCTTCGTGCGTGCGTGTACCGGCACAAAGCAGCCTCTATCTCCCGCGGGGAGAGATTACTCGAGCACGACGAGGGTCCACATCAGGGATCTACCACAAATTGTTTTAGAATCATACTTCTGAATTGTTTCGTGATGGTCTGACCTTTGCCTCGGCGGGCATGCACTCGACTTCTTCCCCGGTGGTCCTGAAGAGTCTAAAGTCTAAAGTCTAAACCGAGCCGCGCCACCGCCCCCGTATTCAATATCGAATTACAACTATAACGAGAAAAGAAGAGTATGACTTACGTAAAAGGATAGCTCGACGTCGTGCGATCGCTTGGGGACGCAGGACTCCGCCGGCCTGCAGCATCCCGTGTCGTCGGCGCATCTGTGAAGTATGGTGCAACTCGGGTTGTACAACTTCGAGGGGCTCGTGTAGACGTCGTGGACGGGTATCACCTTGGGTTTTGGCCAACGACACGCGGCCTCTCTGCTCATTTTTCGGGCGTGAATTATCGCCTGCTTGATTTCGTTATCTGGAATTGGAAATAAGCGAAGAGTGACAAAAGGTTCGAGACGCGGACGCGGACGTCGCGGTCGTTAGGACTCTGCGGTTGGGCAAACGGTGAGAGACGCGATGCAGTCGTCTAACTTCTCTCAAACGTTCATACGACGCGATGCAGTTGCTACATGCGCGGCGGAAATATAGGTAATCATAATGACAATAAATAACGTCGCCTTGAGTCGGAGAGTTACGTCGCCGTCCTACAGGATAACGACGTCCAGGGGTCACACGGGGCCACGCGGCGAAAGGAAAGAAGGAAATCATTCGTCATTTTCAAGGATTGTTACACCGACTCTATACGAGCTCTTTATATACAAATTGCACAATTGATTTGACGAAAAGGAGAAAAAGCTTCGACTTTTCTTCTCTTTCGACATTTGGGTTCCGATATCTTCCAGTGAATTTTTGTCAGAGCATTTTTGGGGTGGTATCACTGACTGTATACTGAATGTTGATTCTCAAAATCAATTTTTTCTATCTATATTACATTCTTGATGATAATGTGCAAGGATTCTACCAATAATGTCTGAGAAATGGAGTCAAAATCTGCATTAGCAATTTCAAAATGTAAAATTTATAATCATTTTTTGTTAAATCTGTGAAAATAATAAATTTAGCATATCAAAGTGAATCGCTATGCACGTTCCTTGAATTTATGAACAAATTTTTAATCCCAAAAATACAAAATTTTGTATGAACTTTGCAAAATTGTGTTTTAAATTAATTTTACTAAAATGTAAAGTGATGTGAAATGCAAAGTTCGTTTGTTTCAGATGCCCTAATCAAGTTGCGAAGTACGGAGACATAATTGAACTGATTTTTACATTCTTGACGTCACAGTGAAATTTGTTCCTTAACTCTTGTAAATCTATAAAGTACAAGACGCAATTGGTTGGTATAGTATGTACAACAGATTGTATACATATAAAGATTGTGATTCAGTGATAAGAGCTGGGTGGAGAAAGTATTTTATAGTAGAAAAGAACTTTGAAAGATGACAATCACACAAATCTTACAAATTTTTCTCGGCTATTTTCTTTTTTCATACAAATATACTAATCGACGTTATAATTAAAGCGTGGGACGGATGAATGAACGCGAGAAAGTTTTAAGATGCCCGGATGGGATGGGAAGACGTATAATACAGGATATTTGAGACACTCTCATACTTCCCACAATCTCATCACGTAATCCCTGTACCACCTAATATACAGTCGCTGTCAAATTTATATTCACTCGAAATTTGATTCGTTATTGAGATATCACACAGCCATCGGTACAGATTTCAGAAGACCCGCTCAATCCGAGGGAAAAATAACTCAATATTTTACTGACACATTATTATTAATTTTTTTTCGTGAAATAATTCAAATTATTTAAATTTATTTTCTCATTGTAAATTTTTTTTTACTCTCATTTCATTTTCTTTCTCAGTTATTTCTCATTTTTTAATTCGTTTTCTCAGATGCCAAAGATGGAAGCGAAGCATAATCGATATTGCGGAAAACTTGACGTTTTATGTTTTACGTTCAGCCGTAACATTCATACCACGAAACTCCCGGAAATAAGTGATGACGCTATAAACATTGAAACGGGCTGGGAGCTGCTCCTAGTCGTAAACCAAGCTGAGGTGACGGCGAATGAACTTTCAAATTTGTTGCTGATTTACCACATATTGCTGAAAAAAAACCCATCTCATCTGTATATGGCAAAGATAATAAATTGCTAGAAAATGGTCGATTTTGTCCCCTTATCATCCTACTTCCAAGTGAATTTATCAGTTACGTAAATTCTTACGGCGTCGGAGGTTAAAAAGCCGCAAACAGTGTCGTTGGAACCGCAGGTTGCTCAATCCTGCTCATCGCTCGGTTGGCCAAGCCGTGATTTAGGATGAAAATAGTTTCACCCGCAGTATAGAGTTCCAACCCGAGTCCCCATACCCGTGTGACTCTGGGTCTATGGAGCTAACATAAAACCCGTTGGGTGCCGAAATCTCATAGAACTGACTCGGGGCGTCCCTCTCATCACCGCGGCATTAATCATCCTCTAACAATCAGTCAAACTTTGAAGAATCCTTTCCTTTCCTTTCCTCCACCTTCGCACGGTAATCTTACACAGAGAGACGTCGGTTAATTAATTGACGCTCTTCAAGACTCAATTCTGCAGAGCGTTAACATAAAAAGTTCATGAGAATAAGCTTTTTCCTTCGCGTGTATACAGAGCGATAAGCGAGCCACTCGAGCTGAAGTACCAAAGTTTGGCGAACGGGTCTGACCTTTGATATCGCGAATTGTAAACATCTGCAGCGACTGTTGCCTCTGGAAAAAACGTGATTCAACCAAGGAGGCGAATACGTCCGGAGATCAAACGTGTTCTGGTATAAAAAGAAGAAGAAAGAAATCCGTGCGTTTATTGCCTGTATAAATAATATAATAGCCTCGTTGTACGGTGTTTGATTGTAAGTATATAGCCGTGTTATTGTCTCTCTCTCGGACTTACGAGAGTCGAGAGTGTGTAGCGTGAAAGATGAATGCTGTAAGAAGCTGACCCCTCACACCAGCAGCGTGACACCAGCTTCTTCGCAGCCAGCATGGGCATTATGACTCTGCTCGTAACCTACATTATTTATCTCCCACTCAAATGAAACGCCGATACGCACGATCTTTACATTTTTCGGATACTTTTCTGTTTAAAGGGGGTTAATGCGTACTTTAATTTCAAAATTCGCGAAGAACGAAGAGAAAACTCAATCCAACAGACACGGTTTCAAAGCACACAACTCGAGCTTCGTTTCGGGATAAAGACTTGAAAATTGCTGCAGAAGGCTCTGAATAAAAGCAGTGGCCGGTTTGAAATTTATATACTATTTTGATATCGTCATTTTTCAAGCTTTAACTGAAAGCTTTTTCGCGTCTGACTTTCTGTTTAACAGAAAAGAGCTAAAAACGTCTCTAAGAATCATTCAAAGAGTTGAATTTGGTTCAAAGTTCCATATTTCAACCCAATTGTTGAAAGCTCAGAGCTTAGACGGTTCCATCAGAGATGAAATCGTATCTTGTTTTGAGATTTCAGGCTCTACTTTTATTGCCATAATTTTCAAGATAATTTTGAGTTTTATTTAAAGCCAATTGCAAGTTTATCTATCGATTGCTAATTGGCACCATATGAAATTTACAACTAACGCTGTTGAAAAAATTCGACTAGAAAAGATATTTCACAATCAGTGGGTCCACTCTATACTTGTGTTATTTTGACAGTTTTTCAATCGATAAAACACAAATCAACGTCATTTTAACATTCAACATGTAATTTTGAAATTTTTTTTATGCAACGATGCAATTAAAAATTTTGAAATCAACATCAAATTTTCGGTTTCCTGTGGCTTCAAGCCCGAATTTTTTGAAAAATCTACTTCTACTCACTATCGTCTATCCTGGATCGTCGCCGCTCGTTGACGGAACTCCTGTTTCCGAGTTTCTCCCACTTCAAAAGACTGTGACTACTCATCGGCGGATACGCTGTCGACGTAGCCAAAGCAGCCGGGGCCTTTTTCCAAGGACCTACTCTAGCATCGGATAGTCTAGCTTGTCGATCGAACGATCGGGTGAATATCGGAGCCGGAGTGGTAGTCGTGATCGTGGTTGTCGTAGGTGGTCTGTGATCGATTTCGTCATCGTTTTCAATCTCATCGGCGTTTTCCTCCTCGTTGTAGTCCTGAAATCCGAAAGGGAAGAGGATCGATTAAAAAACTATAACATTTTCAATAACACTCCGCGTGATAATTCGGACGCGGCTCTCGCCTCGTACAGGTTTCATTCATCTTTGTATCCTCGCCATGAGCTCAGAGATTGCATCTCCGATCCTCTGCCCCGTAGGCAGTTATTATGTGGGCGTGGATCGAATTAACCATTCAGAAGGTATCCGGCTAATTAGTTTCTCCGATTCCCCCGCTCGACTGGTGGCTGGATAGTGGATACAGGCGAGTGCAGGGAGAATTGGAATAATTTCTGTAATAACCGCGATAAATATCGTCAACGCCATCGATCAATATTTATTCAGTCATTTCTACCTGAACAAATTGCTAATTCACGTGTAACTTTCATTTTTTGTTTCTCCTCTGAGCAGGTACACGAATCTTAACAATTCAATCGTTGAAATAAACGATTCTTTTCATTCTGGGTCAAAGTTTTTCAGGCTAATGGCATAGCAGGTTGATCCCACTGTATCATCAGTTGGAAAGTGAACCGGCACCTTGCTGTACGTATTACGCAATTCGGCGAGATCACGGTTCTCGGGTTCCGTACGTCGATCACGCCGCGGAATACGTATCGTTAAGGATGTACAGGCCATACAATCTCAACCAAAAGTGAGTCTCGTCGTCAATATTGAGTACTTCGAGATGAGATAAAAATCGGAAAAAAATCAACCACAATCAAGATGATAAGAGTATTCATTTTCAATAATAATAATGCCCAAAAGTTATCAACAAATTGTTTAAACAAATCATTGTTTAACAAATTTCCTGGTGACGTTATTTTTTTTTCATGTCAAATGAATTCGTTATCTCGAAGTACTCAATATTGACGACGAGACTCACTTTTGGTTGAGATTGTATGGCCTGTACATCCTTAAGCGATTCTTAAACCATCATCGGGGAAAGTCTCTCGTGCGATACCAACACGGTCAAAGGTCATACGAAATTCAACATCGACCATCGTGGCAGGAAAAATTTCTGATCGATCGAATGACGCGTGATTGATATTCGAATGCAATTGGCGGCCGGTCAAAATGTCGGAAAGCGAAATTAGTTCGCACAAAGAGTTCCTGCGGAATGGAGAATATCAGGGCTTGACATGGTGAGTAATTACGATTAGCGGTGGCCGAGAGTAAGGGCCATCCATCGGTGCACCAATTTTTGGTCCCGCAACCGGGCACTGGAACCCGCCCAAAGGGCCGGCCGCGTATTAGCGATATTTTCGGAGTCCTGTTATTAAATAAAACGCATCCGTTGGCTAACCGGAGTGGACCACCCAAAGCCTGAAGTCGGTATGAAGTCATGAGAAAACCACGACGTGGGCAAGTCGCGGGACTCGGTGTAATAAATCTCTGTATATAGCAACGGCCCACTTCCAAGATCTGATCTTCAATTTCCCGATTTATTATTAATATACCGATAGCGTTTCTTTCGCCATCTGTAAAAACAAAAACGAAAAAAAAAAAAATACTCGAGAGGCTAGTTGGCACAACTTGGCCGAAGTAGCCGATAAATCGTTAACGTCAAAAGCCCAAGACCCAGGCGTTGCTTTTATAGATGCTGATAAAATATGAATATCCCAGTTTCTGTCAGGCTGCTCCGGTTCTGTACACATACCCACGTGGTAAATCATAATTCAGTACCGCCGTCTACTTTAGGTTCAATATTATTTCGCTCCAGTTCGTGAGGTCGTTAAATTAATATACCTTTCCGTCCTCCGTGCGGATCAGATAGCCGGGAGGGGCTCAACGTCGTACCTTATACCGATTCTACCTCGCAGGAGACGCGGTTGTCCCGGGCACGTCCAGCTCGAGTCGATCGCGGATCGAGGATAGCCCTGCGCAACCGTGCTCCGTACCCACCCACGACGCGTACCGGGAATTGTAGATATTACTTCCTAAGGCCGAGGGCACTCGACGCAAGGACAATACCTACAAGGTGGCCCCGCGATTCGGAGAACAATATGAAGATCGAATAAAAAATCGCCCTATTATATTGTTCCACCTGCTCTCTGGAGGCTTTTAACCATCTCGTCCAGACGCCGTGTGCGAATCGCTGTCCTCATTATAATATCAGAGTTTGGATTTTATACATGGTCCAAGAAATTCGTTTCGATTGGTTATTTTCTTCTTTTCTTTGGCTTGTTTTGTTTTTGTTGTTGCGTGTTTGGAAAGGCTCATGTCAGTGGGACTGCAGTTTCTCAGCAGAACGTATAGAAGTTTGATACATGCTACTAATTTCTTTCACGAGTGACATACTGTGCCGGGTATACAGAGTACATACAAGCTATGCTATAATAGAGCTAAGTCCACAAATAAAGGAAACATTTTGTTTATTTAACCTACTCCAGGCATTACTCAGTTCCTAAATAGTTTACAGAGAAGATTTGAAGTATCACCCGGGTATGAGTATAGAATCAAGAATTTGGATGATAATATGAACAGATGAGGATACGTAATTCCAGAAATTTCAGTAATTTTTCTTCTCTTTTTACTCTTTTGTTACGTTTTCAATGAGCCTTTCTTGATCATTAAAATTTATTGATAGAATTTTATTCCCTCATTTTCGTACAGCTATACAAAGTAAATTTGTGAAAGACGTGAATTCCTAACGTGACTGAACAGTCTGAAGTTGACTGGAATCGAGAAACAAGCTTCTGACGTCAGAATTGACAATTTCACCGGCATATTCGAATCACCTAACGTAAAGTAAGGGGTTAGTTTCCACTCTTGGCTGAAGAGAAATCTTACGATGTTCAATATTTTCCCATCAATTATTCGTCACCTAAATTAGTGTAAAAGAGAACGAAAGAAAGAAAAAAAAATTCGTGCCGTCGACTCAATAATAACTGGAATCGTTTGTTTCCACGGTGACGGAATGAGGCGAATGAAATTCAAGGCGCGTTTAACCTTTTTAAAATCGTCTTGACGACGGTCGTATGCACCGCGTGACACATCCGTTCGACTGTGCGGTATATGAATTACATTGTTACGTTACACAGGCTGTATGCCAGCCTCACAGGTATTGGTGTACAGTGTACTCGGCATGAGACAACGCAGAGTGCGACGTCGCGATACTCATACGAAATTAAATCCTCACGGACTCGGCTCAAACTCTTCGCGTCGTTTTTTCAGCGATGTTAAACTTCCGCGCTGCCATGCTGTCTGCCCCGAGCTGCTACCGCGGTTCTGCACGTCTCAATGTCCACGTATTCACCTCCTCGCGAATGCAACGGCGGGTTTATTGGTTTTTCTCGGTACCGCTCGGTGGCTTTGCGGCCACCGGACAACCGCCCCTGCAGTATATAACATAGCCCACTTCGACAGGGATAAGAAAACAAGTGGGTAATTGCACAATTTTCACGCACGGCCTTGTTACACCAGCACGGATACATCGCAGGAATTTTATTTCATTTTGAAACGCAACGATGATCCACTCTCTCAAGTTAAGGATGTACAGGCCATACAATCTCAACCAAAAGTGAGTCTCGTCGTCAATATTGAGTACTTCGAGATGAGATAAAAATCGGAAAAAAATCATCCACAATCAAGATGATAAGAGTATTCATTTTCAATAATAATAATGCCCAAAAGTTATCAACAAATTGTTTAAAAAAATCATTGTTTGACAAATTTCCTGGTGACGTTATTTTTTTTCATGTCAAATGAATTCGTTAATCTTTCCGAATACACGTGAATTTTTTCAGAATTTTGTCACTTTTTTTAAATTTTCGTTTTCGATTTTGAAAAATGGAGAAAAGAAATCTGAATTTTGGATATGTTATCGTGGAAACGATGTAGATTACAATTCCGAAGTTTCCGGATCGTGGAACTAATAGTTTTGTAAATACAGCCTTCAGAAATTTCCGAAAACGGGAATTTAAAAAAAGTGATAAAATTTTGAAAAAACTCATGTGTATTCGGAAAGATTAACGAATTCATTTGACATGAAAAAAAAAATAACGTCACCAGGAAATTTGTTAAACAACGATTTGTTTAAACAATTTGTTGATAACTTTTGGGAATTATTATTATTGAAAATGAATACTCTTATCATCTTGATTGTGGTTGATTTTTCTCCGATTTTTATCTCATCTCGAAGTACTCAGTATTGACGACGAGACTCAATTTTGGTTGAGATTGTATGGCCTATACATTTTTAATAGTTAGAGAGCTGGCTGCCATTTTCAGTCCATGTACTAAATTTATTACTATTACATTTGTTCACGGTTCTAGTTGTGTCCATTCGATTCATTAGAGCTCCCAGAGTACAAAAAAGAGGTTGCAGACATTTTGGTCACTGATCTCGTCGCTATTTTTTTCGCGATGGCCGAGGAACTCTGAAACGATTCATGTGATTTCATACGTGATCGCGTAGACGTTGGCTACTCGTCGAACGAGCCAGCTGGGCGTCGACGTTACTTGACGAGTGAATCACGGACGCGGCTGCGGTTGTGGCTCTCGTCAATCCATCCCGAACCTTAACGGTTAGTCACTAGACATTATTTCCCAAGTGGAGTGAGAGGAACCCGGCCACCCGGGTAGACGCCGCTCTTAATTTTCCCTTCTTCGACTATCTTCTAGCTAATATGTACGTACGTACACCAATTATTATACGTCATCTAAGGCTATTAAGTTATTACGTGCTGTGTGCGGGATACACACATGAATAGAAAAACGTTCGTTATAATATGTTATACTTTTATTTGAATATGACATGTGACTGAAAATCGGTCGTTTGTAGAATTGCATGAAAGGTGAAACTTGAAAGATCGACGACTAGACCAGAAGCTGTATGAATTTCAACGTAATGCCCTCGTAAAGTAAGTAAAAATAATACCTATCGCAGGTAACGCACACAGTAATGGTCAATTAATCATTTTAATCGAAAAGCGTGCAGCTGCGTCCGTATCCCCGTGCAATGGACATTGCAGTGCGGTCGGTGCATGGCTTCAGCCCATCCCCGCACCATTTTCTCTCCAAAGTTCCTTTCATCTCCGGTATTAAATTTTTTGGACTCCAGCCAGTGCGCGATACCGGTCGCAGGGTTATATTCTCATAACGCGTGGAGTAAAAATACCCCAAGACCCGCGAATCTTCGATAAGCCACTGGATAGAATGTCTCTTTATTAAAGACTAGGAGCCCTACCCCTGTGCACTTCGCCTCAAAAATTGGTTCCACCCCTTTTCATTCCCTTAGGAGTAGAATTTGAAACAATGCTCAGACTACTTTTTAGGTATTTGAATGAGCAACCATTTGAAGAAAAAACTAAGTCAATATCTCATTTTACCCCATTTAATCCTCTTGGGGGACGAATTTAGAAAAATCGCTTCTTAGTTGGTGTTTACGAAGGGAAGGGAACGTGTTGCTCAAATTTCAAGTTTCTGCCACGTGTTTCTTTATAAAATGGGAATAGATAGAAGATGGATAAGAGCCGAGGTATTGTGGCCGTTGCGGTCGCTGCGCACTCAATCGACAGTCTTCAAGAGGTTCCGTAGATAGTCGAGTCAGTGTATCCAAAAAAACGACATCGCGTAATTTTCTTTTTCTATGCCCTCGGGGGGGTCACTGGAAGTCTAAATTTCAAATGCCTACCAAATTGAGCTTTTGCTTGTTTTCGAAAAGTGGTTTTTTTTTTCGAAAAAAACGGTTTTTACCAAATTACTCGGCCATTTTTGAATTTAACGAAAAACCGTGGAAACAAAAGTTGTAGGAAATTTTGTTCGCTACAAGTTTGGTTTTCACGATTTTTCTTGTAGGATCGATATTTTTCGAATTACACTCAAAAAACCGATCCAATTTCCAAAAATTGCATATCTCGTTTATTTTCAACTTTTCAGCTATAATGAATAGAACCCAACTTGTAGCAGACTAAATTTCCTACAACTTTTGTCACTACGGTTTTTCGTTAAATTTAAAAATGGCCGAATTATTTGATAAAAACCGTTGTTTTCGAAAAAAAAAACCACTTTTCGAAAACAAGCAAGAGCTCAATTTGGTCGCCATTTGAAATGTATACTCCCAGTGATCCCCCCGAGGACATAGAAAAAGAAAATCGGTAGAGGGCGTCTATTCGTTGATCGAAGTTACCGTGGCGCTCGCGCGGTGGGGCGAAGAACTATTTTCTGTTCGACGTAGAGGACTGTTTGTTATTGTAATGCAATGAATTTCTACCCGTTTGTTTAACGTACGGACTTTCTTTAAGGAGTGTCAACAGTCGGTGCCACGGAACGTTCGGATCGCAGAAGGCTTAGCTGGAAGGCCGTGAATAGATCATGACATCACGCCGCATGACGGAGCTCTGCACCTTGGCCAAATTGACACTAGACTCGACCGGAATCTTGACTCGCGGATGCGGTAATAATTTTCGAAAATAAGGCCGCCACGTTTTCACGGTGACGAAAATTCGTCGAGGTTCAAATCTGGTTTTCCCGCCTTGGACTGTGCAACATGATTTTAGGAACACAAAACAGAAACTTCTTGTAGCTTCTGAGGAAAAAGTCTAAAGATCAATGAAAGTTGTAGCTGGAATACAAGACGGACAAACCGCTACCGACTTTTGCCTCGACAGATTCCAGACTCGATCAAGATTGCACACGTCGACTTAAACTCGGTCCTGCAGACTCCGAGGCGAAAGAACTTTATTTCGTATCTCGACGGTGGATCGTGGCCTAAGGCTGCAGGTAATGGTCACGGTACACCTGGCGTTGGTTACTCTCGATCGATCGATTCACACCACGGATAAAATGGAGATTAATTTTTCTATTTCTGTCGCACGCCGGAATATCTAATCGCTTAGACCACTTTCCGTTTGCCCCACTGACCATCGTCGAATAACTATTATAAGAGCTTATATCAACCTCGATGCCGAAAAATTGGGAAATAAGGAGAAGTTACGTCGATGGGGGTAAAAAAATTCCGAGAATCTCAAAAATCGGATACGGTATTCCTAGATGTATACGTCTGTCACGTAACGTAGAGTCTTTGCTATAGATTGATTAGTTTCTTGATTATCTACTTATAACACCGTTTTTTACGTGTTTTTTTCTTGTGGCCGGATCCCTAATTTTGAACATCAAAGAGGAAATCCACACGCTACATTATAGTTCCAGTAGTGAATTAAAGAATGATCGATTTTTTCATCTCAGCTGAGCTCATCCGGAATTTTATACGACCCGCAGAGGAGCTGCAGACACCGTTTCTTAATATAGTCTATTTAGTATTCCAACAATTTGTGGTCTGAAGTTCGTTCAAAGTATAAACGGTCGTGTGGTGAATAATACGAGGTTTTCATCCGCTACTTCGCTTTGAGAATAATCCAATTTTTTAGACCCCATTTTCTATGTGCTATTCCTTTCCTCCGAACTGTCTTCACAGAATCCTAATCATGAAGTTTGCAGCTACTGCAAATATTCTGTAGGGCAAACCTAATACACTTTTTCGTGTAGCTTAAAACATTGAAGCATTGCTGAATGAATGTGACATTTTCATTCAAAGCTGGAATACATTGCGTCATATCACCGTTGATTTCTCTCGAGAATCGATTCAGCCGTATCGACGGGATTGAATGAGCCGACGGGTCGGCTCCCCCCGGTGTAAAATACATGCTTTGCGTGGTTAACGCGGAAACCAATTAATTCCAAACGCGTCCTCAAGTCGAGGCACGTGTCGTGTAACCAATTAGTCCGTACAGAACCCACTTGACGTTGATCGTTTTAGAATATCACTGATCCTGGTCGTTTAGCCGTGCTACAGTCTGGCGACTCTTTTTCGAAATAGGTGTGATTGATTTTTTCCGGTCAGTCCGCAAGTAATACTTGCATCTAGACTCTTTTCTCTCGCAACTCATTTGCACATAAGACGTTTTAGAAACTAGAGATCGATTAGATATGCAGTTCTCGTGCACATAAAACACTGACATTAACCACAAACTCACACCTCGGTACTAACTAATTCGTGGGACAATGAATATGTAGACAACGAATGTAAAAAACGCGAGTTCAAGAGACCCTCCACTCTCTAATCCACATTGATGTAGTCGATAGTTTACTCCTGATGGAAGCTGCCACTGACCACGTGCCGCAGCTGTCCGAGAGATATTAAAAGCTGTGTAATAAGGCCACTCGGTCAATAAACGGACTGCGATAAAGTGGTTCTATATAAGGTAAAGTCGTGTCGTCTTTTAATTATCACACCGCGTTAATGTTTCTCTTGCGTAACTATACATCTATTGCATAATGACGTGCGACAGCTGTGCCTAATATCAGTGATAAAAATCTGTCTCCTATAAGCTCCGATCGAACAGTAAATCGAATTAAAACTTACGGCTCGACCCAAAGTAATCCGGAAGACAAACGACAAAGGAAAACTCAGTCAGCCGGATTGTAAATCAACCTACATTATGAAGTAGATCAGAGAAGGGTGTTGAAAAGTAATCGATTCTGGCCCAATAATAGTCAATCTTCAATCAACCTCAGGTGAGTGTCACACAGTACCTCGAACGTCATGTTGTTCGCAGCGCCGCCAGACGGTACCGTAAAAGTACCGTGTGACGTCACACGAGACCGCGAAATTCGAACGCTCTATTCGAAAACTTGATTTACCTGAAAACTAGCTATAAACAATTAGGCGCAACGTGTTTCTCATCGATCCTAATCATCAGAGAATACAAAAAACATTCATGAAACTTTCCTGTCCGTGATGCGATTTACCGGCATATCCGTCTGGTGCTTCAGGGTGTCTAGAATTGCGTGGACTATAATACCGGTAGTGATGATGACGCCAGGGTGCAACTGCAGTCCGCGACGCGTTACGTTCTCGTGTCAATGTTTATGCAAATCGTGCGGTATAGACTACTGCGCTGACTGGAAACTGACCGGAGTCTGGAGACAATGGGATTATTCTCGCCTCTCGTGGGGTCAAAAACCACAGACTCCAGCTAAACCGACTGACTCTATTCATTGATTTGTCATTGAGTGAGTGAGTATTTGACGCATTGCATCGCCCGGTTCTGGTATGTGGCAAACGCTCGCGTCAATCGCTGCAACGTGTTTTTTTCTCTCCCCCAGGGAGAGCGGCGCGGAGCCCGAGGAGGTCCCGGGTACGTACGTTTTGCATCTGCATCGTTCAAGTGCGTTGAACCGTGACATTACCAGCTGACACTAGACACGTCGTATTATCACAGAGTGTAATCATTGCGCATAATAATGGGCTCCATGCTGCACCGTGTGCACAACGAACCAGCGACCCGCACAGTAGGAGAGAGAGAACTTTGTCCGTAATTTTTATCAGTCTCAAACGCGATTTACTGCTCTCACTTTACAAATACTATGTAGCAAGTGCCGACCCCGCGAAACGAGATGGAAGCCTAATTCTGGAAACGAATCTTTGCTTCTTATCGATTAATGTGCTTTCGAGAATGCCTGTGCACAGACAGCGCTGCACCGCGGGTAACAATAGAGGGTGATTAAGTTCGTGAATAACGACCTGCAGGAGCCTGGGACTCTGGCTTCTGGTCGGCGAGACCACACTTTGCGAGTTTCTCAAGCTGCGCATCTTTCTCCGCATAGTTTGCATCGCGGCGGAAATAGCTCTTCCCTCAGGGTCCCGCAGAGCGACTCGCAGACGCCGGGTAATGCAGCTGGTGAAACTCCGAGATCTAGCTTTCGCTCTCATGCGCGATCTACGACTTCGATTCACCGAAACTGACCGCTGAGTCGTGGGGGAATTTTTAATGGGGCACCGTGTGTTCGTAGTTAATAGTTCCACGGCAGACATTCCCATGGACAGACCGCATGGAGAGGCTACAAATTGACCCATATATACCCAGACTTCCTACATCATTAGCGGTCACTATTATTAAAGCCGTATTCGCGTTGGCTGCGGTATCGCATTACTAATTGAGTCCTCACTAAAACTCGCAGCTCGCATCCCGCAGACCAGATCGAACCGATAAGGCGCTTATTCTCAAGCTCGGGATGAAAGTTTTTAAGATAAATAACGCTCCTAATTTTTCATCTCCCAAGTGAGGAGATTTTGTTTCGGTAAATCTGTTGACGAGGGGTCGGAAAAAAAGGAAAAATTTGAAATTATGACACATTATCTTATTTACCGGCTCCGCCATAGACCCGAGTTTGCTCAACCTGATGTAACAACTGGGGATTCTTGCGCGTTTTCAAGAGACACATGTGCTCTCGTTGTTTGGTACCAGACGTCGCAGGTATATTGCCCGCACTTCTGTTACAACGTCTACTCTAATCTTGTATACAGAAATAAAACGTGCCCTTCTTAAGGCCTGACGAACGTTACGCATGTGCCACATTTCGACTAATTTCAGTGGCACAACTCGGTCACGATGTTAGACGATCGTCTGGTAATCAGATTCAATGAACGTTCGCTTCGACCATTTCAGGTGAAAAACTCTTCACCGCGAGCCTCTAATTAGTTTCTAAACCTGGCGATGATTCCACGACGTCTGATTCCTCGGTCCGGCCTCCACTCGGGTCTCTCAGTTTTTCTTATGATTCAAGTTCATGAATCATGCACGATATAGGAGGCAGCGGCGGTTGGTTTATTTGTTCGCTCCTACCGTATGCATTCCGATCTCATGATATTTTTTTACGTTAATTACATGGACAAAAGTACGCGAGCCACATCTTCACTTTCGTCTCAAACGTATCGGGAAGACTAAGCAACAACAAACGATTCGGATAGTTACGGAACTGGGTGCCAAAATTTCTATACGACATGTGGCAGACGTTATTCTCCCCTTTTTGAGTTACAGCGCATCAAAAATATTTTTAAAAAAGTGGCATTAAATCGGCTCCATCGGAATAATGGAACTCCTTTCCTTTTCCTCCTTCCCGCTTCGGTCAATGCGCTCGTCCGTAGCGGCTTGTTTGCGACTGGAGAACATAATGCAGAGATTAATATTAATATGCATCCACGATTAACGGTGATTATGGTGTTGATGGAAATTTATGAACGTCTGACAGAACGCGAGGTTGCATTCTTACTCGGAACCCCGTCGTCCGTTAGTCTGTCAGAAGTCTTCGAATTATTTAGCACTTGACATCGTGCGCGTGTACTCGGAACATCTACCAATTACTAAACGTCAGACGCATCGAGTCGTTACGCAACGGGATGATTCACTCGACGGAGTACAAAGAAATTCGAGGGACTTAAAAACGATGTCGATAATTGGCGTAAGGTATCACCTCGAAATGTGTGATTGAGTCGACAAGGTATTGAGGCGTCTGTCAGAGACGAAAGTTCTCAACATCGCTCCGTTATGCAGATATGAAGACATTAAAGTCACAGCTGGAATACCCTGTTATCAAAATGTTGATTAATCGCAGTAGCACGCATGTACTTCACTTCGAATGATTGATATTTCACGTGCAACGCCTCCGTGCCTCATCTTATCCCCGGTTACCTTCCGTCGAGGTTCTCATATGTGGAACTTTGCAGAAGACTTCAGTCAACTTGAACTCTGTTCTCGACACCGGAAGAAATAGAAGGACCAGGGATCGCGATACGATCGTCACGATTGATGATCCTCAACATTCTGTTCCACGAATGAGAATTCTATTGGATGAATGGAGACTGGAAAGTGATGAGGCAGTGCGAACCACTGCTGATGCAATGCTCAGGCTTAGTCTGTCTGAACTTGGGTGGCCGAGTGCAGATACTTGAAGGTCTTCCTCCCGTATCCCCCTGGTGATAATGAAGCTTTTATGCTTGACCCGCAAACCATTTACTCCCAAGTCCCGAGTGAGGAATAGGCGGTGCGGGTCTCATGCTGCACATCGCGATTTTCACTTACCGTGAGATTGTGAGCCATCCAACTGACCGAAATTGGTCAGACTAGCGTGAAATTCTCTCAAACGAAGCTTCAGTGAAAATACTCATTCCGGACGTAATCGTAATCGTAATCGTTGACGAAGATGATATTAATTGAACGTTACGACACTGGGGCATTTCCCAGTGTATCAGTATGCTAATCGCTCTTGTTGAACACAATCCGTGAGAACTGGGCCACCGGGATCATCGTACGCATGACCAGCAATAGCGAATGACCACAGACTTTGAGGCCTTCGTGTGGTATTCTTATGTTCGGTGTATGGTGACAATGATTTCTTCCTCCGGATTCATTTGTTCCCCCCTCGTGTCTCTTGGGTATCCGGATTTTGAGTCCTGTCAACGTCATCGTGACAATGAAAGGGAGAATTTTAAAGTGGAAACAGAAGATGAAGCAAATACCCCGAGTCCTTTTTCAAGATCTGACAGTAGCCCGCAGACCGTAGATTTTATCATATTGCGCATCGGTACGAAATATAAGGATGGCGTGGTTAGGTTGGTTCGGTAAACACACGGCACACACCGCGCGCGAAGGTGAAAGCTGGAGGAATTATTCTTTTTTCTCTCACTGAAGCTGAGATTTAACGAGATAACGAGTTGACGTCACCGCAGTCGAACAAGTTTGGGCCCTTTGGCCCTTTTACGCATTCAACAATTGTTCAGACGCGTCAGAAACAAAAAACTACCTACAGGTCGAATTCCTAAGGACTCGGTGATCCGAAGTTGGCTAGAATCGTGAAACAAGCTTTCGGACACGTCGGAACCAATTAAAGTCTCCAAATGCTCATTTCGTTACGAATTCACCCTGTATACGCCTTCTCTGAACGTATTCCAATGACGAGATGATCTTATTAGATCAGCAGTCGTTAATTTTTCCAGCATTTCGAAATGATTCGTGGTAACATTCGCCATAAACTGAAACGATCGTGTATTTCCATTCTTTTTTCAACGGTCGTAGCGTAAGATAATAAAAATAAAATAATATCAATTCGCTGAGTTACGTGAAGTTAATTACATACCAGCCTCGCAGATCTTACGACGCGAAATTACCTGCACTTAACGTGGCGCTCGCTGCTCGCACGTAGTGCATAATTGAAAAAAAATTAGATTTCTTCGATAATTGGTGTCATATCACAATAATTCATATATAATTCTGCAATCTTTTGTTTGCATGTGAAAAAACGTATCACAATGATTCACTGGGGCCAATGCTTATTCTACGCGAGGACTGATTATAGGCTAACTTAAGGGAAGATCGAGATGGAATCTCATACGTTCCTCGTTCCTCTTGGTTATTGTTCTTGTTATTGTGCGATAAGGGAGTGAGATTATGCAATGTTGATTATTCCGGTGAAACGATATCATAAAGAGTTTCTGCAGACTTAGTATAACGAAGAGATAACACGAGCATATCTATTAATAGAGTCTGTATCACACGTCGTAATTTCTGCTGTATTCTATGCACAAATGCAACGTACGTATAAATTCTAGAGATAAGGAAATGTGTTCCTGTTGATTTACATCGTCAATATTACGCAACGATGCTTTTCATCTCGCGGTTGATAATCAAGGATATCCTCTTCTCGATTCCGGGGATGCCACGAGGTTCGTACAACGTTCTAACAAGTTTGGCAATTTCAGTGAATAGGGAAATAGAAAGCGTTTGTTAGAAGCTCTGACCTAACGTTATAAATAAACAGCCGACGAAAGTGAAGACGAATTGTCGATTCACACTCGGCTTATAGGCTTCTTGTTCCTAAAATAATACTTGAAACCGTATCTAAGGTAGTATTAGAGATTTGCATCTGGTTGATTAACCCCGTCAATCTTCGTCAGTTATCGCACCGGACAATAATCCTCGTTTCGAAGAAATCCCCCGAATTCCATCTCTAAATATAACTCTGTATATTTATACTCCGAGTAGACTCCGGGGATATTGAAACTGGCCGTTCCTCAACCTCGCGTGGAGAGCAATTGACCTCTTGCCCGTTAACAGGGACTAGTCAGACGGCTGTTGTGTTGGTCTTACGGATTTGCACCCCGCCTCGCGATCTTTTCGATAAGAACTTTGCCGGGTGATAATTATTCGACAAAGTTAATTAGTCTCTCTATGTGTTATCCATCTCCATGCCAGATTCACTCACCTTTCATCTTACCTCAACACATTCTTCTAGTTTATTGTGACTCGCTACCTACTTCAATTTCCACCTATTCTATCTGTTCTCGCTTCATCTCAGTCATTTGCCATCTATTTTGTTATAATCGCTTCTTTCATCGTTTTGTTCAACATTTCCATGAACAATAATAATCCGTTATCCATCCGTCTATCTATCTTCTATCCACAACGTCTGAGTTTCACAACAGAAAAAACGGATCACGCGGTTTAATTATTCAATGCAGATAACCTTCGGGTATTAACACAAAGTCAAAAAGTCAGGCCGGGAGAATTCCCGCGATTATTTTCACTCCGTTTATACTTTATAGCGCTCTCGTTTTCAGTTTATCGCATCACGTTTCTACACGATGTGCGTAAATGTAAACCTCTTTCTTCATCGAGATGTTCCAAGACCCGGAGGGATTAGTCGACAATTTAGAATCGTGGGAGCTCAAGCCACCGCAGGATTATCAGTAAGCTGGTCATCAAAAATCTTGCAAAATGGAGTCAGGTTCTGGGAAGGTCATCATAAATTGTTCCCCAACGCCGTTAGAGGATGATAATGAAAACCCACGGGGTACCACAGGGTGCATTTCTGAGGGGAGGAGCCTCTCTTCCTTCTCGCGGGAATCGAATTCGGGATCGGTTTGCAACTTTTTAAGCCGCAAATTAGTACGGAACTCACGTTAGGCATGGCTGCCATTGGAGCACACTGTGCATTTCAAATTTCTTAACTCCAGGATTATCTTTGACGTCTGGAGTTTGTAAATTTGACGGAGGTTCAGAGACCATGCGCGTCTGTCTGCTCCGGCGGCATTGAACTTAGGTAAAAAAGCATGCGAAGAGGTTCGCATCTCTCAACTCAATCAACTCCATGAATGGTGGATATGCACGCGAGTACTTTGATAATCATCAGAGTTTGTACAGCGATTTATCTGTCGATGACGCGATACTGCACGTTTTCCTCTTCTTCTACTTCTTCTTCTTCAATGGATTATTAGAAACATTTAAGCCAGTAAAAATCTGCGCCGATTACCGCGGATTCAGGGCCGTTCACTTCTCTGTGACCTCGCACCTCACGCGCAACGTCTCATTAACTTTCATGGGAAAGTGATTTTGTCAAAGACTCGTACGAGTGGAACATGTTTGCTCAAACGGTCAACGAATAATTATTACACTCAACCTCAATGGTGCCAATAGAGGTGCTGATCATCGCCCATTCGGATTTGTGTCATCAGTTCTTGCAGCTTCCGGTTTCTCTGATATCTCCAGAATGAGGGACTTGATGTTAACGAATTTCATGTCAATCGATGCGGCTTCTCCGAACTTCATTGAAGTGATTAGATTTTGGATTTGATCAGCCGACTACACTCAGAAAAATGTTTACTTATAGTTACCATTCACAAAGTCACTTACATTGGGGTCCAGGCGACCCCAAATCCTGTGTAATTTGTATGGAAGTTTCCAGAGGTGTAAGTGACTAGGGTTAAATATGGCATCAACTACGCTTCACAGTAAATCAAACTGAGATATCGTATTTCGAACCATATTTTCCGTTTGATTGACTATTTTTATAGTTCTGTCAAGTCAAGAAACAAAAGATGGTATTTCGGGAACGGATTCTTGGACTTGGTTTAAAATCGTTAGGTGAAGGTTTCTTGTGGACTCCATGCAGATTTTCCTAAATTAGTACGATTGGCTGAAAAGTCAGATTCTCGTCAGAAGCCAAAACACCTCTTTTCCAAGTTCACACTTCAATTGTGTTGTTGATGGGACAGTTTCAATGCACTGTTATTCAGACCGATGAGTGTGCTCACCGTGCTAATGCGGACAAGTATTAATAATCCGAGACATATAACTTATTGAGAAAATATATTCCGATCAATGATACAATAGTTCTCGCAGTTCTGCCATATCTGTTGATTGCACTCGTACGTCGAAGATATCGCATGGTGTACGGGATAATTGATATTCATCGTATTTATTAGAATGAATTATCATACCGATACCGTGAGTCATCGTCAAAGTCATTTATTACTATTAATGTGTATCGTTTTCTTCAATCTGAATGCACAAAGTGGGGCTGAAAATAAATATGAACAAATATTCCCAGTCTTTTTTATATTCTTTGCCGTCAAACTCCCGAAGTGAGACGTGTGAGTGGTGGTTGCAGGTGGATATTATACCCACACGAGGCAAACAAATCATCTTGTGTACTTTAAGTTTCGCCGCGCGACGCGTGACTTTGCTTCGCTTCACTACAGTTCAGTTCACATCGCTTATCTCTTCTTTTTCCTTTTTAAAACCTCGTCTGACCTGGGCCCTTGAGCCTCCTGGGGATCTGGGCTGCGGACAAGCTGCCCGCCATTCACCACCTGCTTACAGATTTAATATCTATAATGACTTGATCATCGCGAGCTGCGCTCCTCGAGGTATTAAAAGTAACAGTAACGCAAAGTGCGAAGGCGCGATACCGCGGGGCGAGCTGTAATTTTGAGATAATTAAAATTCTGTTATCCGAAACGAATTTATGACTGGATTGAACCAACCCCGAAATAATATCCGCAGATTGACGTGTTTGAAAGGGTCGACCTTTGGCGAAGCGGATTATTTAATCGACTTAAAGTGTGCAAGGCTAATTATGATCGAACCTAAATTGCCTGGATGCTGACTTTCTCGACTTTCACCGAAACATAGAGAGATGAAGGGTCTCGGTCTCGATATCGGATTACATCCAGCTGCCAAAGAAGAAGTTATTCTTTTTGACATCTGTGTTAATTTTGGTGAATTGAGGTTTACGACAATTGTAGAGACTCTGGTATCACAATTACCGCGTGAATTCCTCACGTCAAATAAATCCTAATTCAACTCGGTTTTCATTCGCGCATGAATCACCATTTCGCGTTCATCGGGTCAGACGCTCAGTGTCACTAACAGCATCTCGGCGATGCCGAAAGACGCGAGGATCCCTCTGGACCGATTACACGTTCGGCGGCGTCGATTGATCTCAGTCAACCCCTGCCCTGAGCTATCACTGTTAAAAATATCTTGAAATTTATTTATTTTCAAATCTGTCATATGAATATTGAAATATTGAAAAAGTTAATTCTTTAAGGATGTATAGGCCATACAATCTCAACCAAAAGTGAGTCTCGTCGTCAATATTGAGTACTTCGAGATGAGATAAAAATCGGAAAAAAATCAACCACAATCAAGATGATAAGTGTATTCGTTTTCAATAATAATAATGCCCAAAAGTTATCAACAAATTGTTTAAACAAATCATTGTTTAACAAATTTCCTGGTGACGTTATTCTTTTTTCATGTCAAATGAATTCGTTAATCTTTCCGAATACACGTGAATTTTTTCAGAATTTTGTCACTTTTTTGAAATTTCCGTTTTCGGAAATTTCTAAAGGCTGTATTTACAAAACTATTAGTTCCACGCTCCGGAAACTTCGGAATTGTAATCTACATCGTTTCCACAATAACATATCCAAAATTTAGATTTTTTTCTCCATTTTTCAAAATCGAAAACGGAAATTAAAAAAAAGTGACAAAATTCTGAAAAAATTCACGTGTATTCGGAAAGATTACCGAATTCATTTGACATGAAAAAAAAATAACGTCACCAGGAAATTTGTTAAGCAATGATTTGTTCAAACAATTTGTTGATAACTTTTGGGCATTATTATTATTGAAAATGAATACTCTTATCATCTTGATTGTGGTTGATTTTTTTCCGATTTTTATCTCATCTCGAAGTACTCAATATTGACGACGAGACTCACTTTTGGGGTATAGCTTAATGTGGTATAGCTGAAGAATTACATAATTATATCCGAGGCTCATAAAACGTCGAATAAATAATCTTAGCGAGAATTTCAAGTTGTCTTTAATAGCTATTAAACGGACCGAGAAACAGATTGGCAGAATGATCATGTCGTTAATTGGTTGATGTATAGCGACGAGCCGAGATACGCGATAGTCTTTCGCGGAATTATTTACGCTTTTGCCCGCCGGCCAACTCGCGATGCCCTGCACTCGGTGCAATTAAATTATTATTAAAATCCTCACACACTCCGCTGCAGCGGGGATCAGAGTTTATTTTATCGGTACGAGGGCGAAATCGATACCGCTCTATCGCACAGCCACGGACAATAAAACCGAGATCATAGGACACGAGAGAGGATGAACCTGGCAAATTTTACAATGGCATGGCAAGGAATTGAGTATGAAATACGAGGCTCCGACTCCCCGGTCTTTACGACCCGCTGCTGCAAACCGAGGAATAAAACGAGGGAAACAATAGGACCCTGACGCGTCATGACGCCAGGAAACGAACGTGATCCAGACGCGCTCCGAGACCTCCCTGCGGTCACTGAGGTCGCTACCAGCTTCCTCGATGGGATCTTTTTCAGAGATTTATCGTTGCGATGAAACGAGCTTATTCGCAACGCTGAAAAATGTGCGTTGGGTCAGGTTTCTTCTTCTTCTTCTTTTTTTCGAGTAACAGTGCGACTATGCGTCTAGTCCGGGTGGATGTTCCCGGCGGAATGTCGGGGACATCGATCCCCGAGTAGAGTTTTCTTTTTGCGTCAGGTCACAACAACACGAGTATATCGCGTTTCGAATGACCACAAGCCGTGACGAGTAGGCAATCCGGATAAATGGGATGCAGCATCCGCGTGGGTATACATAATCGGTATCCGTACCACCGTCGACACTGGACACAATAGAGTTACCGACACGCGTGTCATGTGGGACCCGACTCATATCACATCCCCGAATCACCATGGAGGGTCGATGTAGGTACTGCAGGGGGAATGCACGAAACTGGTTCGTTCGCTCGGAGAAAATCGAGGCACGCACTCGCCGCTCCTGGGAGAAAAAGAGAAGAAGAGAAAAGAAAGCATCGAGTATTAAGTGACGCAACCCACTTCTAGCTGGCTCATCTTTCGAACCGTTATAACAGCTCCACGCTTCCAGCGTATAATATCAAATGTGACTCGGCTCTACATCCACCGCCATTTTTTCACATAGATCGCGAACACCGAACCCCTTTCTCAGAGAATTTCGAGCGAAAGGCATCATCGACCGGACTCCAAAAATCGTTATCTTATCCAAAGGTCATTAAACATGAAAAAAATTGATATAATATACATATATCCTTTAATCACTTGTCGTAAGGTGTCAGGCACACAGTTCATTCGAATCTCATTTTCTTCGTCAAGCAATTCTTCATCATCTGAATGAGGGAAACTGAGAAAAAAAATCCTGTGATAATTTATGGTCAGTTATCGAAGTTTAGCGACAATTTAGTCACTCTTTTCCTGATAACACGGTCCAAAAATTTTTTTCTCCGATTTCCCTCATTCACACGATGAAGGATTGTTTTCCAAAGAAAATTAGACGTCGAGAGACATAATCGGATGAACCGTGTGCCTGAAACCTTACGACAAGTGATTTTTGAAAAAGTCCATCTTTCGATGTGTAAGATATAAATGATTTTTGGAGTATGAAGAATTCGTTGAATCACGCTGGTCCCCTAATCCTCCTATGTGTCAGTGATCATAACGGTGGTCGATCAAAATGTGATCGACGACCCATGGGACGCGCCTGTTCACCTTGTCTTTGTCTCTCGATCCTCGATCTCTTTGAGCCTGCCTGCACGTGTGTCGGGTTAGAATTAGGGCAGATCCATTCGACATTCACGTCGATCGGATAGTTGCTCAATGATATCAAGACAAAGTGCCGTTTTGACCGTGCGGTGCAGCGGTGCAGACCCTGTAACCGATCGCATCGTTCCCCCCCGGGGCGATTGAGTTATTGGCTAAGAATTTAATTCTCCATCAATTAATACCAATTGATTGGAGCCAACGAACTCATTCGAGCCAACGAAAGTTATGAAGGAATATTGTTTGGAGGAGGGAACGTTACAAGCTTTCTTTCGTAACGCCAAAACCCATAAAACAGATAATCTACTCTCGCTTAATACTTAATATACGGTAGCATTTTTAGACTGATGGATCATCTCGTAACTCAGCTGCAGCGTTGCTCAACGACGGAAGTGACCTGAGGTGTCTCGGAGCGTCCATAAGAAACGATTATTACACCGTCGTTGTTATTACACAAAGAGTTCTCTTTTTTTTTTGATGCCAGAATAAATGTACACATGGCGTGAAACGAGCGCGGACGATTCTCTGCGGTGATTAAGTAACTTTCAGCTGCAACGTTATCATCGGTCCAGTGGCTCATGAAAAATCAAAGCTCGGTTGTAGCCTCTTATTATATTGTAAAACAAAGATTCACGTTTCTCTTGTACGGTTTGGAAGTTGCTGAAGAGGCTGAAATACCTAATTATCACGCGAAATTTAATACGGGAAAAATTTATCATCAAAATGATTACCATGAGAATGTAAATTGACAGAAAGAAGGAGAAAACAGAAAAATGCACGTATACGTGCACGTATCACTCGACGCTTTTGTACCGGCTCGCATTCTCCTCTTATCTCCGCAAGATGGTAAGTAATTAAATTAGACGGCCGTTACTACGCTCTTTGTACGAGAGCCCGAGTGTACCTATAGATATGTAGAGACTGCGATGCTTGTCGAGCGACGATCTTAAAAATGAACTCATTCTCTTCGCCGAACTCTAGAATCATTTTCATTTCATTTTTGATAAAAATCAAAACCCTATTTGCGAAATGTATCATTGAACTGACGACAGAAATATAATATTTTCGGTATCGTGTCAAATGGGAGACAGAGAATTCGTAGAACTCTTCTATTTTTTAAGCTAAGGCGTTAGAACGGTTTCCAAAGAGCGCATCTCTCAGAAAACGAAAGTTTATTTGCCGAAGCTAATGCGCGCGATACGCTTTGATCTCGTATGCTACCAACGAAAACAATCGGGATCAATGGTACAAACGTCGAGTCATCAAGCATCGATTAACCCGAGGATCTCGGAGTCAAGCCTCTATTGATTACCGGTTAATTAATCCGTCCAAACCGCGCAGCTGAGGAGGATAAAAACCGCGCCGCTGTGCCGCATAGCGCGATACAAGTGCCCGTGCCCGCAGGGTTAATTCCCGAAACAATTGAATTGTCAGAACCAGGAGAGCAAAAAACTCGAGCGTCCATCGAGCCTCGCAAAAAACGGATGTAAGTCAAGGTTGTAATTACGCCGCGGAATGAAGTTGGCAGTAAACTTAATGTCTGAGTTTAACCTGGCCGCAAGTCGACTGTAACCACTGCCTCCATCGCGTTCCTCTTCTGCAAACGGTCTTCCGATTTTTTTTTCCTGAATTCGGAGATTCGAGATTTCCGCTATATTGGCTTCGCTCACGGAGACCCGGTGCTCGGACGTTGACGAAATAACCAGTCCTGTTAAGACGCCTATCGGAGACGACTGACCTTTACGGCTTAAATGATCGACGCTAGGTGTAGCTCCAAGGTCAACCCGGCGACCCATGCCGATCATGGGTATCAATAAACCGGCGGACACAAATTAATTTGCATATCGATTCGCATTCCTACCGACTAGTTTTCGCGATTATTATTATTCCCGTTCTTTGTGACGGATCGCGAGCGCTAAACCTCGCGCTAAACTGTACATGAATCTTCTTGTTCTTCAGTGAGAAAGAGATTGGCGAGAAGCAAATTCAATTTCATTGATATCTAGTTGGTGAAAAATCGATTTGACTACCAAAAAGTGCTACGAAAAACGGCAAAAACGTCATTTTTCAGGTTTGCCTGCCCTGTAAAGAATGATTGTAAATTTACTACACAATAACTACGCGAAAGTCTTGTGAAAATGACAAATTTCGTATAGCAAAGTGAATCGCTATGCATGCTCCTTGATTTTATGAACAAATTTCTAATATTGCTATACAGTCATCCCAAAAATACGAAATGAGGTACGAATTTGCCGGAATTGTCTTTCGAAGAAATCACCGTATTTGTGAAGGAATTTCACTAAGATGAGAAGTGATTTCGTGACTTTCGTATGTGAATAAAACTTCCAACGCATTGTTTGAAGTTCAGAACAAACATTTTTTACAGCGTACCGAAAAGAATATTCGTGCCAAAATTCGTTTGTTTCAGATGCCCTAATCAACCGAAAAAAATCAACCACAATCAAGATGATAAGAGTATTCATTTTCAATAATAATAATGCCCAAAAATTATCAACACATTGTTAAAAAAAATCATTGTTTAACAAATTTCCTGGTGACGTTATTTTTTTTCA
>JAFFZH010013916.1:88511-98672 GCA_018420115.1 Euura saliciscinereae | reverse complement strand
TGAAAAAAAATAACGTCACCAGGAAATTTGTTAAACAATGATTTTTTAAACAATTTGTCGATAACTTTCGGGCATTATTATTATTGAAAATGAATACTCTTATCATCTTGATTGTGGGTGATTTTTCTCCGATTTTTATCTCATCTCCAAGTACTCAATTATATTGACGACGAGAATCATTGTCGGTTGAGATTGTACGGCCAATACATCCTTAAACTAATGTTTTCATTCTTGTCGTCAGATTGAAATTTGTTACTTATACATACTTCTTCGCAAAAGCTTACGAGTACAACAGATTGTACTCAAAGACTGTGATCCAGTGATAAGAGCTGGGGAGATGTCGATTACCAGAATGACGGATAAAATTGTCGGCAAAAACTCACTTGATCCTTATTGTCGTCGTTTTCGTACTCCTCGTAATCCTGCTGTTCCAAGGTCTTCATTTTCACGTCTGGCTCCTCCGTCTCCGCGAGTTTCGTCAGCATCGGTTTCCCTTCGCCAGTCACTTTTTTAGCACCCTTCTTCTTCCCCGTTTCGACTTCGTTCTTAGACGAATTCGTCGCTCTGCTCAATTCGTTCGTGTACTTGGGGTTTGACTCGGGTTTCGCCGTCGTCGTCGTCGTCGTCGTGGTCGTGGTTGTGGTTGTGGTCACGGCATTCACCTTCTTAGCACTCGTTCGAGGCGCCTGCACTTTCGGCGCGGACTTTGCCTGCTTATCAACGTCGATATCCCTGTAATCGCGACGAGCCGTTGGCTTCGGCGTCGTTGCGTCGACCCCCGTCAACCTTCTGATCACGTCGTCGATGGTCTTCAAGCTCGACTTTCCCGCAGCGTCCATCTCGTCGTAATCGTCGACGTCCTCCTCGTTGTCCCAGACGTCATCGTCGTCGTTGTCTTCCTCGACTTCGTTCAGGTCCTCCGGCTTTTTCGCCTCCTTTCTTCCGCCTCCGCGACGTCCACTCGCGTCGCTCTTCTTCCCCGTCCCGAATTCCTCTTCGTGATCGTGCTTCCGTCTACTGGGTCGCTTCTTCGTCTCCTCGAGGTCATAGTCCTCGTAATCCGAGTCGTAATCGTCGACGTCCTCCTCGTATTCCTCCTCCTCGTCGACCCTGCGTCTCCACTCGTCGTACCGGTGCCTCCGCGCCTTCGAGCTTCCCTGTTTCCTGGGCGGCGCGTACGCCTCGTTCTCGTCATCCGCCTCGTACCCGTCGTCCTCGTCCTCGTACCACCCCCACCTCCGCTCGTCGTCGCGACGTCGACCGTACCGCGAGGGGTTGCGGTAGGTCCAGGGCCGTTCGGACCGTCTGCGGCTCTTGAGGCCGTCTTCGAATCCGTACCGCCACGAGGACGCGGCGTAGTCGCGTCCTCTTCTGGCCTCCGGACGCGACCTCCACTTCCGTTGAGGTTCGTGTCTCCCGCGGTACGGAGCCGGGGCGCCCCTGCGTTCGTAGGGGTTCCGGCGACCGGAGGGCACCACGTTTCTGTCCCTGTGCTGGTGATCCACCGGCGTTTCTCCGTCGGCGTCGTCCCAGTCTCGGCCCCTGGGCCCTTCGGGGAGATCGTCGTCGTCCCAGGCGTGACGGTGCCTGTCGTGTCTGTGGTGCCTCAGCCCCGTTTCCTCGAGGTGGTATCTGGCTTCTAGGCAAGTCGCGAGGACCGCGACGACCGCGATAGCGGGGATCAGGACTCTTGTCGTCATTTTTTTCGGGGGGAAACGTTGCGGTTTTTTCGGAGTATATTTTTCTCCCGGTATCGTCTAGTTTCGATTCAATCGATGCGGCAGTTTTCTTTAACTGCAGTCATCCTAGTGTCGTATCGTGTCTCAACGGTTCGCGTATCGTTCATTCCTGTATCCTCCTCATTTTAGGAGGAAACGGTCGAGCTTTTCACACTCTAATTTTAATCTGAGACACTCGGAGATCGAACGCATTTATCTATCACTGCCACAAATGAATAAAAAAATAATTTAATAAAACCCTTTCGCGCACAGAACTTTATACCGTATCCAAAATCCGAATCACATCAAAATCAGGTCCCTTGGCACGTGTCACTCGTCGCGTTATTTCCCTACAGCCTCAATCGGCTCCCCGCGTTTGTGATGGCCGGTGAAAATTAATCGACGAGAGTCTAATCACCGAGTTATCGGATATTTAGCTTTTCGGAATCCGGCGAATTTGAATTACGAAATCGCGCAATTTTTCTTCCCTTCCCTTATTTGCAAAGTTAATCGAAGCTGATTGTGAAGTTGTTTTTTGAAAACGCGATAATCCGTCAGTTGAGCTTAAAGCTTATCCTGTAAAATGACGAGGCCGTGTCGCGCTCCGAATGTCGCGGGCGACTGATCGCGGACTGAACCGCGCCGCGATCATCGGAGAACCGGAGGAAGCAGCGCCGCGGCTCGCGATCCGAGCGAACTAAGGTACGCGCTCCGCGTTTACTCCAAAATACGGACCAATTCGATACATCAACTCGATAACAAGAGGCCTGATGACCTTTTCCTGTTCTAATGTCACCCCCTGCTTCTCCAAGAGGAAACTTGAGGTTATGATTTTGTCAAATTATCGCAATATCGATGACAACGTGCAAAAAAAGTTTTTTGCCCCGTTAGTGATTTTCGTGTCAAAAATAAATAGGTCAGAATATGTAGTTTTCACGGAACACGTTACTGTGTCCAAGGCTTGTAAATTGTCGAATTTAATAGATTAAACGTGTTGAATGGTGATAATTTCAACATTTTTCAAATGATACAATGACAGAGATTTCCTTTCTAAATTACGAAAATTGTCTGGTTTGACGATTATAAAACGTGAATCATCTGAAATTCAACATGTACACTGTTAAAAATATCCTGAAATTTCTTATACAATAATTGGAATGAAATTTACAAATCCTGGTGATTCAAATGAAATTGATATCAAACATCTTTAAATTTCATATTTGTGTCCTAATATTGAAAAAACATACCGAGTTTGGAATCACTGTATCTCAATATTGATATGGTTCTATCAAATTTTGAAACTCTTTTGAAGATTCAAAACATACTTTGATTATTTTTTAATTTTCAGTGACAAAGGGTGTTTCAGTCAATTATCGATAAGTCCATCCAATTAAAAGCTCACAATTTCCATTTTTTGGTTCATTCTGCAATATTTTATGATCCGATTCAGAAATTCTTGTAGCAGTGGGAACCAATTTTTAAATGAAACGATCATGAATTTTCATATCATATGAGTACCTACATATTCAGCCGAATTTTCGAAACATTCTGTAGATAAAATTTAGTACAATCTTTGCTATAGAATTTCAGAATGATTATGAATTCTCAAAACTGTTATATGAATATTGAAATATTGAAAAAGTAGAATTTTAATATACAAAATTAAGTATATGTTGATCCCTTCAGATACATTTTCATGAAACTGGATACAGAAATTGCTAAAAGTGTAATTTTGTCTAATTGAAGTGACATTTCCTGTTTATTTCAAAAGTATAAGTAGTAATCAACAGGTTCATCCAGTATAAGTTCGACAATAATGGAATATGTCAAATTTACAGAACTGATGAAAACCGTCGTACATCCAGAGTCAGGGTTAATTCAATCCCCCAAAAAAGTTCCCACTCTCGATCTCGACTCTTGGGGATGGTTTGAGGGTGGAGCCAGTTGTATCCTGGCAAACTTATCCTGCCTATACAAACAAATGCTACCGTAGCTACAGGAGTGATAAACCGGTATCCTCGTTTCCCACGCTTAGCTCAAGTAGAGCTTATTCTAACTATTTCACGGTTTTTCTTCATCTTCATTCTCGGTGGTACGAAAACTTGGAGAGCACGCGTCCCGTGGTTGTGGCGATTTTGGCTCGCCTCCGGGCACGGGCTCGATCGCCATTGAAAAATCCGAAGCCATTCACCTCGTCTGAAACCGCCATTCAAGTCCCGCCAAGGTCACGGCGTTGAATCGCGAATTCACGGTTGCAGAACCGTCTCGTTTCGGGTCCATTCATTTCTTCTCGGATTCATTCACTCGGCAGTGACTGAGCGAACGCGATTGCCCGACAAGCTAGAAAGTTAGAAACTGTGTATAGGTACAGAGGCAGCGAGCGAGTCGCGAGTGCCATTGATTTTATGGAATGAAGAGAGAATTTCAGGTATCCGAACAATTGTCGCGGTTCCGTTTGAAGTCGGAACGAAGCGCGACGCGGAATACAAATCACGGAACGCGACGCATCTGCTAACAATGCAAAAAATTATTTGATATTCCGTCGATGATTCCGAGCAAAGGTGCGACCGTCCGACTGCACCTGGACTGAAACTCGCCGCCCTGTCATCTGCGCTGATGCCTCTGCACGCCTCGAAATATCCCGGCTCGAATTACCCGGCCCAATTCTATCGCCGTGCTCGGGGCGGCACCGCGTCGCGTTACCCGCACCGCGCGTGCACGCAGATTCTTCATTCTATATAGACATGAAAAATTGAAAATTTTATATGCCGGATACGAAGACAAACTATACAATTTTGCAAGTATTTAAAAATTACGGAACATTGTCGAAATTACAAAAAATTGCATTTCGCGATATTCTCGGCAAGAAAATTCCAACAGTTCTGCAAATTCGACGTAGTGTCACAAAATATGTTCCGGTGAACGCAGAAGGTTGCGATTTTACGCATCTGTTCGGGTCATCGTTCCGATGAATCTGTCAAGTTTGCAGAACTTTCAAATTTTTCTTGGTAATTTTAAATTGACTACGAACACAAAACCTTAATTGTTGATTATAAACAATATTCCGTAGTTCGAAAAAGTTTGCAAAATTCAACAGTTTGTTTCCCGACCCGCCCCAATTTTCCACAAAGGTTTTCGATTCATTGTGAATCGGTTGTGCGGACTGACTGTCCTAGACGGTGATACATGAAGGATAATCAGTAACCGTTTGACCTCTACGGTGAGAAGAGCAAAGAGAATGCGATCCTCTCTTTGTGAGAATCACGTTTGACCGTGTGTTAATTATCGCCGATTTGTCATCGTTCGAACAAAGATACCGAGATCCGCTTGAGTTAAAACAGCGATTAAATCGTTCCGCTTATCGGATCCGACGCCGTTTGGGACGAAGACCGTGTAATTATATGGGCGTTTTGTTCATTCGAGATGCCTCGGGTGCCTTCCAGTCGAGAGAATCGAATGTACAAGATAAATAATGACATTCGGGTATGAATTAGGCTTGCCTAATCCAGCTGTTTACCGTCCTGCGGTCTCTTCGATCCTTCGAGCATTCCTGCCGCGAAATTGATCACTTTGACTTGTTTTTTGTAATCCCTCTCGATATTATTTTTGTCTCTTCAATAGCTGGATTCGAACTTCAACAGCTATTTGTTCAGCCGCTTCCACGTTTCCAGCCTTCGATCGCATCGGCGTGAAGCTGGTAATTAAGATTACAGCATCTCGGCGTACCCGCCTCGAGCCTTTTTCATAAATCATTTCGTTAACTACCCCGATATTCACGCACGCTTTTGACTAATGACAATGATTCAACGGGCTTGGGAATCGGAGGCGGCGAGGCGTTGGTTCGATACTTTATAACGCCCATCGTGATAGATGATCGGTGGCTCGTTTTTAATTTCATATATCAGTAGTTTGCAAAAAAATAACTATCTCATATTTTTTCTTTTCTCAAATGAAACGAAATTGAAGGAAATAGAACGGATTGAAAATTATACCACGTTGTGACGTCACCTGGAATTTAATTGCCTGTAACTTTTGTGATTATCATCTTTAACGAAAAAGAAAAGACACGTCTTAATTATTTCTAACTACTCTACACTATAGGCATATAAAAATTGAAAAAAACAATTGATGCAAACTCCTAATTCGCAGGAAACCGGTGAAAGAATTAGTAGAACCCCGGCTGATTCACACGACACTTTCCAAAGTTCCGTAAGTGGCAAATAAAACGAGTCTCAGTGATTGAAGGAAAAAATAAATGAACGATAAGTTCACCAAAATTGAGTTCTCAGACGCCCGGGGCTCTGGGCTAATCGTAAGACTGTCGCCCCAGGCTCGACGGAGAGAGATTGTAAAGTGATTTTTAAACGATACTCCGATCCCAGTAATTTGGGTCATAATCGGTACGCGATCACGCCGTATTTTGTTAAACTCGAAGTTTTCAACCCAATCCCAAAGTTCCCGGGGTTATCAACGAAGATTATTGCGGCTCTAGCCTCCGCGTCACGGTGCCAATACGTTATACAATCTAATATGATTGTGATTCTCGCATTATTTCTACATGCGTCCATCGGTTCGTCACGAATCATAGCGAAGGTCAATGCGATTTGGAATCGAGATTACCGGAGATCGTTGCCCTGCTATATCTTCCCAGACAGCACAGAACTCAAAGTTGTCACTTTTTGACGTCTAAATCTTGTCTTAACTCTCAAAGACGACTCTAAGAGACCGAAAGACGTTTTTCAGAGTTAAGACAAGATTTAGACGTCAAAAAGTGGCTTTTAGACAAGTTTGAATTCTGTGCTGTCTGGGTTCACAGTAAAAATTATCGTCCGTCGAGGCAGAGATCCTGGACCGGAAGCTGGGGTCTGATCGTGAGAAGCCAGAGGTACTTCGTGGGCAGATTTCAACCGGTGTGCGTGCAGCCCGAGGGTCTCGACCAAGTAACCTTTGACTTTGGATCGAACGACGACACCTCCCACGTCTAGTCGAATCCGTCAGGTTCGGTGCTTCGCTCTTCTTCAACCTCCATCGTTTCTCGAGGCTGATTTCAGGTCGCGCTTTCATCTCGCTGTACCGCACACCGCGAGAAATTAATTGCTTCTATGTACCCGCGATCATTGTGCAACGACTGGGACGAGTTACCGGTTGATCAAAGGCTCGAATATGAGTATCATAGAGCAACCGTTGCCCGAGGGATACCCGTGCACAAAACAACAAAATCATTCTCCAAATTGAACTTTGATCGTTGTATTAGCCGGATCCAAGTCTCTACCAGCACCTGACTGTGGGTACTTTACTGTACCTACATCGCGATCATCGCCACTTACCAATTTAATGATATTCCACTGGAACAGGAAATTGATTGTGCTAATTACGTCAGTGAGAGTCGGTTTGAGTAGATATGACGGTCCTCGAGATCCTCAACTACAGCGGCTGTATCATTTCTCTTTGAGTACACAGGGCTCTGACGCTGAGATAATGAGGAAGGACTCGGGCTAATCCAGTGATTGAAATGCAAACATAACGTTTGTCTCTAGGCGCCTAGCCTCTGCCCCGGTTCCGCAGCACCCGAAAGAAGCACCCCTATCGTCTCAAACGTAGAATCAACAAACGAATTAACACGCACGCACGCACGTCTTGCGACTCATTGTACGCGTGTTAGAAAGGAGAGCAAACAGAATGTGGACGCGGTGAGGCGCCGTCCTCCTCAACCCGCTCCCATGAGACTCTGGGTTTCGGTTTTCCACCTCGCGACATTGTTCCGTGGTCTCGAAACCCAGGATGTTAACGTTATCGCCGTTTGTTTTCCCACAATGTCACAAGGGGTTTGTGGAACTTGTATCCGGATAACGCGGTAAACAGTTGGATTAATTGTTCCAGCCTATTGGGCGGAAATGCAGCCCGGAGAATTTGTCAGACTGGAAGAACCCAACGCATCACGGTTTATTGTACACTGTTCAAAATATCTTGAAATTTCTTACAGAAACAGGGATGTGATTTCGCAAATCCTGGTGATTTGAATGAAATTGATATAAAACATCCTGAAACTTCATATTTGTGTCTTAATATTGAAAAAACATACCGAGTTTTCGATCACTGTATCTCAATATTGATATGGTTCTATTAAATTTATGAAACTCTTTTGAAGATTCAAAACATACTGCGATTCTTTTTTAATTTTCAGTGACAAAGGGTGTTTCAGTCAATTATCGATAAGTCCATCTAAGCGTGAAATTTTCATTTTTTGGATCATTCTGCAATATCTTATGATCCGATTCGGCAATTATTAATTGTAGCAGTTGAAACCCATTCTTAAATGAAATTGTCATGAATTTAAGTTGAAAAAAGTAGGGGAGAGTGGGGCACTATGGGTCAGTTTTCACTTTTCGATTTTTCTAATTTTTTTGGAAAGATATTTGAAATTGTAACCAGGTGGAATTAATTCATGACTCAACTCATTGGCAACAATGTCCAAAAACTAAAATTCGGATATCTTGCATAGCAAAAATAATAAAAATGCATTTCCAAAGAAGAATTTTTGACCCATTGTGCCCCACCCGTGGGGTACAATGGGTCACCCCATGGGGCACTACGGGTCAACCTGGTAATCAGCTGAAAGTGATGCAATTTTCGACAGAATACATTTTTTTATTTAAATTAGTAAGCACCTAATGCCTTTTCCAGTCCAGTTACTCAATCAGTCGGAATCATTGAATCAGTAGGAAAAAAACAGCGTCAACGTACATAAATGAGTATGAGATTGTGACGTTTCTTTTACAAGAACATAATTTAGGAGTTAAAGTCGCGATTCCCGATAACGAACTGTCTACTGGGGATCATTTTTAACGTTAATTAGTGAAAAACCTGATCGGATGATGAAAATGTGCTATTTCCGTGGATCTTAAATAAATTGACCCATTGTACCCCACGCTCGAATTTTTTCAACAAACTGATTTTACCTAACCAAAAAACGCATATTTAACTTTGGGCCATACGTAATTTTCTAGCCTAGGTATGTAAGTATTCATTGATATGATGACAATTGGCCGTATCTAATCCGCAAAAATGTGAAAACGAAACTTAGCAGGATTTTTTTTCCAACTTTGAGGGCGTCAAAACAAACTTTCAGTCACTGAAACGCACCATGTTGAAATAAAACGAGTAACGACACGTTAAAACAAGTGACTGTAGGTCACGAACCTGCCACCCAGGTGCCACCTCTTTACAACCCTCGAGGGCGGAGATGGCAGCATTGACCCATAGTGCCCCATGACCCATAGTGCCCCACTCTCCCCTATATGTCAATTGCTTCACATACATTTTCATGAAACCTCACTCCACGTAGTGCAGTGCTCTACAATTCAAATCGGTAAAGGATTGTTGTCGGTAGTATTCCGAATATTTCTGGAGCATACTGATATGGTTATTCTATACGTTCCAGATAGTTTAATTGTATTACAGATGAAAAATGTATCTGTAATCAATGATACAAAGAAGAAGGAATTATCGAATGACACTCTCGGAATCTCGAAATATTGTAACCAGCGAGGTTTTCATAAATTTGATACGTAATGTTTAGAATTACATTGAATGTAAAAGACGTATTTTCCATTAACTTTCGGTACGTAGGTACGTATAGATACGTAGATACGTAGATGCGCGTAGGTCAGGTCAGGTACGAAGATACGTAGATAGATAGGTCAGGTCAGGTCAGGTCAGGTAATTGGTAAATCTTCCCTGAAATTTGCATTATTCTTTGAATGAATCGCCCGTGATTTGATTGATTGGAAACTTGAGTTCTTCTGTTTTATAAAAAGTCTCCCGTTACAAACTGGCGACTAGACTAGACTAGACTAGACTAGACTAGACTAGACTAGACTAGACTAGACTAGACTAGACTAGACTACACTTGACTTGACTTGACTTGACTTGACTTGACTTGACTTGACTTGACTTGACTTGACTTGACTTGACTTGACCTGACTTGACTTGACCTGTCGGGAGACTTCGTTCATTTTCATTGTACTGAGTCCTCAGCGCTGGACTATTTGCCATCTTATTTCTTTTTTGTTATTAATTGGTAAATCTTCCTTGAAATTTGCATTTATTCTTTGAATAAATCGCCCGTGATTTGGTTAATTGGAAACTTGCATTGAGTTCTTGCTGTTTTATAAAAAGTCTCCCGTTACAAACTGGCAACTAGACTAGACTAGACTAGACTAGACTAGACTACACTAGACTAGACTAGACTAGACTAGACTAGACTAGACTAGACTAGACTAGACTAGACTAGACTAGACTAGACTAGACTAGACTAGACTAGACTAGACTAGACTTGACTTGACTTGACTTGACTTGACTTGACTTGACTTGACTTGACTTGACTTGACTTGACTTGACCTGACCTGACCTGACCTGACTTGACTTGACTTGACTTGACTTG
>JAFFZH010013916.1:0-88411 GCA_018420115.1 Euura saliciscinereae | reverse complement strand
TATTTGCCATCTTATTTCTTTTTTGTTATTAATTGGTAAATCTTCCTTGAAATTTGCATTTATTCTTTGAATAAATCGCCCGTGATTTGGTTAATTGGAAACTTGCATTGAGTTCTTGCTGTTTTATAAAAAGTCTCCCGTTACAAACTGGCGACTAGACTAGACTAGACTAGACTAGACTAGACTAGACTACACTAGACTAGACTAGACTAGACTAGACTACACTAGACTAGACTAGACTAGACTAGACTAGACTAGACTAGACTAGACTAGACTAGACTAGACTAGACTAGACTAGACTAGACTAGACTAGACTAGACTAGACTAGACTAGACCAGACCAGACCAGACCAGACTAGACTAGACTGGACTAGACTTGACTTGACTTGACCTGACTTGACCTGACCTGACCTGACCTGACCTGACTTGACTTGACTTGACTTGACTTGACTTGACTTGACTTGACTTGACCTGTCGAGAGACTTCGTTCATTTTCATTGTACCGAGTCCTCAGCGCTGGGCTGAACTGAGTATTTGCCATTTTATTTCTTTTTTGTTAGTAATTGGTAAATCTTCCTATTGAAATTTGCATTGATTTGATTAATTGGAAACGTAACCTGGGGTCAGGTCGGGTCAGGTACGTAGATACGTAGATACGTAGATACGATGGTCCATATCGGTGAGTATTTAAAAATTTCATTTCTCAGCAATCACTCATTTTTGGATTATGAAAACTTATCTTATCAAAGTTGAGATTGATTTCCGTGAGATTTCTTCCGATTTGTCGGATTTTTCGGGACCTTTGATGGTGTAACTTCCGAACGAATCCGAAGCCCATAATTTCCTTTGGAGGATTACTTGATTGTAAGTGGTCGATTTCAGGTAAAAAGTTTCATCCGGACATCCGGACATACAATCTTGTACTTTACTGTTATACTGCTATAGACATAATGTATACCTACATACATATATTTTTTTTATTGTTTATAATTTTTAAAAAAAATATTTTTTTATTCAATTTTATTAAAAAATTGAAATTAATATTTAATTTGTGAATTATTTGTTTTAACTAAAAATTATAATTGTGAAAGAATTTTAAATTTTGAATCTTATATAAGATATAATTGTGATCCAACAGTGTACCATCGCTATGCCGGCAGGTTGAGACGCGGTTTATAAATGCAAACGAGTAAACGCCGCCGCGGCCGCGGTGCGACAGAACGGACAAAGTGGATAAAATGAATCGGTGCCTTCCGTGAATGGACCCGTAACGAGAGGGCGTATCCCGAGGCTCGTAAAACCCAGGGGACACGTGTATTCCGGGACACGCGCTCCCCGGTTGTACCTGGTCGTGCATCGACGGTGGAGATTACCCAGTGCGCCGAAATTCCGATGGCCAATTTCCGATTCCTTATACGCCCAACTGTTGCGCATCGCGCGTTACGTTAGCGGCGTAATCTCTGATCTTGAGAGGCTGCTGCTAATGGACCGACGAGTTATCCGACGATTAAGAAATTGAGAAATTGATTTTTCATGTCAGATAATTAATACGAAAATGTTTCGCGGTCGTCGGCCGTAACCGACCGACAAGTCGGATAGGCGCTAATGAAAATTGGCCGTTTTATCGACTCGTAACACCATCGCGGATCAATTAAGTCGATGCCACGAGAAGCTCGTGGAACTCGGATTCCCGCGATGGACGAGAGACCGATTTATGTCAGATGTAACAACCGCAATCAATATTCTAAACCGATCGGAGCAAACTTGTGTCTATATTCGTTGACCCCGATGGAATAACGCGTCCGTCAATCCGACTTCTTGCTCGGCTTCTTATCACCAAAAAATGCCCTTGGAAGTTTCTGATAGGCATTTCAATACGAGACTCTGCCGCGATATCTGTTTACACATTATTATTATCAACGTTTCAGTAGCTTACTGTCTAATTAAGCGCGTGGATTTTTTTCTCGCTCTCTTCCCGTCATCATTCTGTATGGGGCATTCCATGCCAAATCGACCTGCCGGTGACCCTCGACCTCTCAGATCTGGTCCGTGATTTTTTGTCTCATTCCTCCGACTCTGAATAGCAACGGGATTTTTTTTCAGATTTTTCAAAATAAATTTCAGAGCGTGGTGAATTTTCGAAGTTGTTTTTTCAACGCACCTCGATGGCCGTAACGGAAAAATCTGGAAAAATTCTCAAAAAGTCTATGTCCAAAATGAAATTTTTGTACCCAAATTGCATATTGTCCAAGCTCTTCCTTCGACCTGATTTTTTAGCGTTTATCTATTTTATTATTATTTTATTAATTTTTTTATTTTTATCTTACTTTGATTCATGATTTACTGTGATTCAATAAATTCACGGTGCATTGATCTCCACACCAATTATTTTTTGGTAATTTTTTCATCGTTAAACCTAAAAACCAGGTTGAAGGAAAACTTTGGACAATATGCAATTTGGGTACAAAATTTTCATTTTGGACATAGACTTTTTGAGAATTTTTTCAGATTTTTCGGTGACAGCCATCGAGGTGTTGAAAAAAAAATTTCAAAAATCCACCACTCCGTCAAATTTATTTTGAAAAATCTGAAAAAAAATCTCGTTGCTATTTAGAGTCGGAAGAATGACGCAAAAAATCACGGACCAGATCTGAGAGGTAGAGAGTCACCGGCAGGTAGATTTAGCATGCAACGCCCCATATTCATTCAATTTCGAAGTCATTCGGCTTATCATTGAATATAAATGTGGAAAGTAACAAGCGATTTTGGGCTGACTATGAGCGAGCCTTTGAACTTCTCGTTGTTCATTGAGTTTCCGGCTATTTTGGATTTTCAAAATCTGATCAGCAGTTAAAAAAACCTTCTAGTACCAACTTACATGAAAGAAAAAACAGTTTCGATCAATGTAATTCGGTCTACTTGTAGCGTAGCTTGTAGTAAAACTTTTGATTCGTTGAGAAGATGAAATCTGTGTGTTATGGTGAGACTTTGATAATGCGTATAATCGACCTCGCGGGTTAACTGATAGTATAATGTTTCTTTTTCTCTTCGGGGAATCATCGGTAAATTGATAAAATATCGACAAAAGAATAATTATACAGATTTATTCGACATTTAAATCATGTTTTTTTTTTAAGCTGATACAAGTTTTTTTTTAGTGCAATTCTGGAATTATAATAGTTTATAAATGTGAGGTTGTGAATTATTTCCGTATTTACCCTACGCACTTTTATCAACGATATGCCGGATAATATGATCTTTGGTATGTTTTTGCTCATATAGAAAATAAGTGCTTCGCTTATTATGTGTAACGTCGTACTTTAATATACAGCTATAAAAAAATATTGTAACATAGAAAAGTCGTTAGGTCTAGATTTAATATTCACTTTGAAACAAAAAAAAAAAAAAAAACGAAACCCAACAAATTCACTTTTAGTATTTCATTTATACATAATTATAATGAATGATTCATGACAAACTTAAAAGAATAAAGTCAATTACTATCAAAACCTTGTGCATAATTATAAATAAAAAGCATAAAATAATACTCATCTCCGTAAAGACTTGAAAAAAAGAAAAAAGAAAACTGTTGATTCAAGAATAAAATAAAACAGTTTTTACGAGCACGAATCAAAGGATAAAAATTATCACGATTTTATTCGTAGATGTAAAATCGCTCAGACCAATCTACCGATCGCTAAAGCAGCGAGAGTCGATCCTAGAGCGAGACCGGAAGCTGAGGCCCCGGAGGCTATACGCAGTCCTTCCCACACGGCGTCGGGCACGTCGATGTAGACCTTACCGACGCCTATCTTCAGGATGAGTTCGGAAAGCTTGTCGGTATCGACGGCGTCGCCGTCGCTCGACCATATCGTCAGCGTCGTACCGTCGGGCGATCCGTCAACGAGGGTCTGCATCGCGTCGATACTCTGAGCCGCGAGTCCAGCCCGCACTGGGTAAGTTATGGGCTGAGTTACGCCGTTCGTTTTCGTAGTGTTCAGCATCTCGTTTACTTGGTCGGTGCTGTAGGCCCCCTCGGTTATGTCGTACGTGGTACCGTACCTGAAAGAACCGGGGGAATTTACCATTTCTCATTCGCAGTTCCAGGTTTGCCGCTAGGTAAGCGCCAGTGTCGCCGGTAGGGACAAACAAAACGCTTTTTGTCGTGTTTATTGTTGATATTGTCAGGAATCGTAGAATTCGATGCAATTATTTCGATGGTACTCGTTAAAAACTCAGATATACGTTAGATCTTGTGCTATTGAAACGCGAAATTCAAATATTCCCTAGATTCGACACTAGCGCTTACCTAGTGGTCACTCTATCGTTCTTTGAGAAAATCCTCAACAGAGGGATCGTCGAAGCCGTTGGACGAAAAATAATCGATGCATCGATTGATCGAGTATCAAAAAAACGCGATTCAATCGACTAAAAATTATCGATTAAACGCTATTGGTATGAACAAAATTTCAAGTGTGAATAAATCTTATACAGATATCAGAAATTTTCACATCTGTAGTCGACATAATAATTTCAATACGTATTGATTTTTTTAGCCCTCTGATCATTGAAAGAATTTACCAGAAATCTGTAAAGCATTGAAAAAAAAAGGAAATTGGGTAAAAAAAAGCGAAAAATTCTCTTATTTAATGGTTGAATCGATCATAAGAAAAAATAATCGATCCTTCCAATCAATCGAGCTACGGAAATAACCGATTATACTCGATTAATCGGAGAGAGAATAATCGATGCTTCGATTAATCGATTATTTTTAGAAATTCCTAGAAGATATCTCCTACCTCGTCGTCCATCCGATGGACAAGGTACTTTCGGGAAAGGTTTCAGCCGCTCCGGACAAGAATTGGGCCGCGTCGACGGGGGTTCCGGTAGCATTAACGGGACCGGAAAGAATGTCCGCGTTTATCCACACCGGGAATGTCATCTGGAAGAATATAATTCTTGTTGTTATACGAAGGGGAAATAACTCAAGATTTGACTGACACATTATTATTATTATTATTATTATTATTTGTGCGATTATTCAAATTATTTCGTTCTTTTCAATTATTTTTTACCATTTTACATTATTTAATTTATTTCAACCAGATATTTATTATTTCAACATCATTTTTTTTTTGTTTCTCATCATTTCAGTTATTTTCTCGGTTATTCCTCAATATTTCACGAGCTATCGACAAGTTATTTCAACGAGTTGTTTCCCCCCTCGTTAAATTAGAAAAAAAAATCAGAACTCACGTTCGGACGAACTTTCGCGAGGATTTCCCGACTCGCGTTGAAAACTTCGATCGTTTTGAAGTCCAGTTTCACTCCACGCTTCGTGTCTGCCAGAACAGTGTTCAAAAATTCCTCAAGAGAAAGATCGCTCTCGTTGGCCGGCGGGTGTCCCATCACCGGGACAAGGTCGGTGCTGTTCGTCGTGTTCAGAGTACCCATTACTATGTCCGCCTCGAACATCATGATCGCTTGAGAACACGAAATAAAGAGACAAGAGTCAAGAAAATTGAACGATTTTTATCGGCGTTGACGCATCTTGACTTTATTCATACTCGTGTCGTTTATGGCTTCGCTCAGTTCCGCCCGGCTGTTGACGGCGTGTGCCCACGTGACTGTCGTCAAGTTCCCGGTGATGTTGAAAAAATCCGAGACCGTTGGAGAAACGACCGCCTCTGCTCCTGAAAAGTGAAATGCATGCATGCAGATAGACTATGTCTATAGTCGCGGTCGTGCATGTGAAGGGCGCCAAGGACCGCGCACTTTCAAGACCGAGACTCTTGACCCAAAATTCAGATCGAGCATCAACCGCTACCTCACCTTGGTCCGGGTTACCGGAGGACAGATTCAAGAGGACGGACCAGTTCCTATGCTGACATCTCTATAGTTCGAAACTAGGCAGCTCTAATCATTGTTCGGATACATGAAGCTGACGGTGTGCGAAACTCGACGAGGCGTAAGTCGAGCTAATAAAAGCCGGCTGACCGAACCGGGCGACCTCTCACGGGTGCTAATAGCTGGTCCGTCCCGCTAACTCGCAGACAATCGGGCTTTGTGCGGTACGAACTGTAACGTTCGCGGTCCGCTAGCCGCGCAGAGTACGAAAGTCTTTGGTATCAACTATCAACGAGTCTGACGCACAACGATTTCTTTGTGCGTGGAATCGTCAGCTTTTCCCTGTCTCGGGGTGAGATTCAAACTAGCCGGTATTCCGGGAAGGCGACGGTGGCGCTCGTGGCCATAGATTGCGCAATAGATGTTGATCAATATTATGCTAGACAGTGTAACTTTGAGGAATTAGTTCTTGAACCTTTCTTCGGTCCAATAACGACTCTCGTTGGTTCTACGTTGCTCGCAGTATTACGTAGGATTATCCAATTCGCCAGAAGGTCGCGAATGTAAACACGAACAGTAAGAGAGCGCGTTATCGCGCTATCGACTCGCCGCTCTTATCGCTCGACAATTGTCACGCTGGAATCAGAAACGACTCTCGGTTTCTTTACCGTCCGACAAAATGCGAAATAACTTACGTGAGGACATGTTCATGCCGAGTTGTGAGTCACCGGCGACGACAACGACTCCTTTCTTCTCTCCCATTACGCGATACCGATTCACGACTACTACGATCAACGTTCCCTCGACCACCGCGGAGACTCGGACGAGACCCGAGTACGGAGAGCGGGCCAAGTTCAAGGACAACTCGCATGCCCCGTTTCTCAGACAGCGCGGAACTCAAAGTTGTCCAAATGTCCCACTTTTTTACGTCTAAATCTTGTCCCAACTCTCAAAGACGTATTTTGGTCTCTTATAGTCGTCTTTGAGAGTAAAGACAAGATTTAGACGCCAAAAAGTGGGACATTCTTGTCTCTCGTGACAGGATATTCGGATCTGTATTGTTACACGCGACCCATTTTTCTTTCATCTATTGATAAACAATTTTTTGCATAAATCATCGACGATCTAGTTACGCGCGAGGACACGAGTTTTATTCATCGTCAGCCAGATCGATAGATTATTTCAACGTGAGGGAAAAATGCCTTTTGCACTACAGACGGGAATTCAATGATAAAATAGGCTTCGCGTTCGACATCAACGTACCGCACGACTCTATAACGTTCACACTTTTTTTTTCATAGATAATATCCAGCGATTTTTATTACATCTAGATCCATTTGGATCGACATTTTCAGGGTCGTTATACCCACGCGGTTGACCCGGACAGCAAAAGTCAAAAAGATGTGTACCTTTTTCTTCTGTCGTGGACAGAGACTAATCTTTACGCTTCACCTAATTCCGTCGATCACTATATTTTTTACCAGCCATTACGTCAATACACTTGAAGTGAAAGTTTGTCGAAAACCCGAATCGACGGACAAACAGCTGTCGCTTTCCTAAGATCGATCAATATCACCGAAATTATATTGTAATATGATACCTACTTCGTAAACATCGAATCTATTTGTTGATCCATGGAGATAGTATCTTATTGCATCGCACCTATCGATATCTCTGAAAATGAGATAGCGATATAAGGTTTCAAATTTACAACCATTAGAAATTTTTACGTTATTATTGCACGTGTGCCGGTGATAAAAAAAATTCAGTCGTTTGAAATAATCCCTCGAATACACGACACGAAGGCGTGGTGGCTGCCACTGTCGATTCGTTCGTAACGATATACCTACAGACGTTAATTAATGAATTGCGAGTGTGTAACATCATCGTCTGGTACACGCGGACGGATTTACCAATTGTTTCACCGCGACGCATCGCGTACGTCATTACCTTCCACTATTTGCTTTGCTAATTCATAATCGCTAGCAGAGGCACTGGAACGTTTCTTACCGTCGCCAATCACACTAGAGAGGTTTTATACCCTCGAAGTAATTAAAAATCGTGATCGTTTTTTAAATTGAATTCTGTACATTAATTCGAAAAAGACGAAGGCGAAGCGTCGAATCAGGACAATTACTGGTGAATATGCAAATCCTCGTTATGCGGGTTTACAACATTTTTATGCCGATAAATCTTATCTTTCAACCTTTGAAACGGGATGCAGAATGAAGCTTTCACAGAAATTTAAAATTCGTTCGTATTTTTTTTTTTGTATTGTTTGATTGCTAAAATCGAGGGAATCGGTGCAAATTCTAAATACATAGGTATCATTATTAGAGAACTATTATAGAACATGTTTAACATCTTTAAAATCGAAAACTAACGTCTCATTCTCGTTAGAACTGTATAAGTAACGACGATTCAATTTGCATGTCCCCTTTAATCGTACGAATCACACAAACCGTGAGTATAATTTACATGATTATTAGTTTTATAACATAGTTAATGACAGATAAACCGTGCCCGTGACATTTTTAATAATATTATTTCCTGTAATCTCGAAATAAGACAAATTTGAATACTTGAGATAGCACAAATAAATTATACTGATCAGAAGCAAAACGAAAGTCGCAATCGAATGTGGAAGGATGTAACTCACGAAGTGTCGAGCACAGGAGGACCGTGAAGAAGGTCAGGATGAGCATGACTCGCGGCATGTCGACTTCGGGCAGGTGGGTGGTACAACCGATGTGATCCGTTTTCTCAGACGCGAACGACGACCGGCTCGAGGGACTAGGAACAACGGACTGATCGAGTCACGACGAGCGAACCGACTGACCGAGGCATGCCGCAGACCACCAGCTGAGTATCCGAACGCTCTGAAGAGTTCGAGAATAGAACCGCTCGACCTTATCTATCCAGCCAATCCCAAATTCGGTACTGACAGCTTGATCCTCCGATAAAACAATCGGCCGTCGTCGTCACGTCACTTCGGTCAATTTCCTGGGCATATTCGGATAGACCGTGAAGTAGTGATAGCTGACCAGTCAGTCCGGACAACCAATTCACAATGAATGCAACTGTTTAATTTTGCAACCTTTTTCGAATTATGGAATATTGTCAAAATTACAACAACATGGAATTTCGCGATTATAGTTTCGCCAAGATAATTCCAAAAGTTCTGCAAATTCGAAGCAGTATCAGAGGTAGTGTTTTTACATGCACCACTTATCAAATTTGCAACCACTTGAAGGGTACGGGTACGGAACATTTTTTTAAATCAACAATTGAGGTTTTGTGTTTGTAGTAACTTTAAAGTTACCAAGAAAAATTTGAAAGTTCTGCAAACTTGACAGATTCATCGGAACGATGACCCGAACAGTTGCGTAAAATCGCAACCTTTTGCGTTCACCGGAACATATTTTGTGACACTACGTCGAATTTGCAGAACTGTTTGAATTTTTTTGCCGAGAATATCGCGAAATGCAATTTTTTGTAATTTTGACCATGTTCCGTAATTCGAAAATGTGTAGTTTGTTTTCATATCCGCCCTGATTTTACACAAAAGTTGTTAATTTATTGTTAAATTATAAATTTCTCATGTCTAGAACGACTGGTCTATGAGAAAAACGCAGATAGTGTATATTTCCGATCTCGGAGTCACGTGGGGGCAACGCGAGTGTCTTGAAAAAACCGTGTGGGCCACATGTCAGCGATCATCGGTTTCTACAAAAAGTCTGCAGCTCCCACCCTGCGTAGTTATTATTACGTGATTCCGCCAACCGGTATGTTCAAGGTTGAAGAGATATCTGCAAAATGAACATTTTTCTCGAGACTACCGCCAATCTCACGTTCCCGATGCACTTTAATTCTTTCATGCGTGCAGCGTGTACGACGCGTATTGTGCCTCTTCAGCAACGAAATTCTCATCGTCGGATTGAAGGCTTCGGTGCGGATTGGTCGAGGGGAATTGGTATATCTCTGCAAGCGTGTATCGCGTCTGCACCCCCCGCTTCGTTAGCTCATTATTCAGTTTCGTTTCATCGCTCGTTAATAAATCATTTGGACCCAGTCTGTCCAGCGGAGCCACGACCACGTCGAATTCACGCCCACCGCTCTTTAACACTCGCGTGTCTCCGGCTCGTCAACCGTTCTGAACATGGCCAATTGATTTACTTGTTTTCCAGCCAAGAAATCGATAACAGCAAAGTGCTGAGTGCAATATGCGCTTTTCGCATGATTCTCATTGTGACACATGCAGCCATTTCCCTCGTTATTCTTATCCCCAGGAACGGGGGAACGAGTCATCCGACATCTGGATGTTTCATTCCAGAGATTTTACCACAGATAACAAGCTAATCTCTTTCTTTAGCTGTGCATATTCCCGGACGCATCGCCCTTGCCTCCTTTTCTCTCTGGTCAAGCATACGAATAGAATTCTCTTGTTATCTTGTACAAGGTCACAAGTATCGCATTAAACGACGAGTCTGACAGTTTTCAGTTGACAAATGACAAAGCCAACTGAAAATGAGTAATATGCTACGACATGCGAGAAAATGTGTGCGTCATATAACCATGCAGGAAAGTATTCAGTGATTCTGCATCTTCGGTGCGATGCGTTTTCGGAAGAAGTGAGAGAAAAAAAGTGATGGTCGAAAGTTATCGATTTTTTCTTTTATTCACTGAAACTTTTGGTGTACAACCGATTCCGTGATTTCAATATGACTTCGCATCATTTTATGAAACTCCACGCTTGATTTCAGCTCATTTTCAATGATTTCGAAGTGATTTTGACGTCTTTCAGCTGATGTTCAATCATTTCCTTCATCTGATTTCAACTGATTGCAAACCAAGGTGTACAGCTGATTTCAGGAGTTGATGGCCCCTCGGTGTATACTCTGTGTACCACGAAGGTGTCACGCTTTTCCTTATCACACGAAAGTACACTATAAATCCAGTCATCGTCACACGCAATCAAAATGTCAGACAAGACAGTTGGGAAGGGTGAATTATCAAAATATCCTGGCATAGCTTTTGTTCTGCCTTATTCTATTCTTTTTTTTTCTCATCTTTTGATTTTGTTATACAATTTATTGTACAAAAATTGAATGGATGACATTACATTCTGAGTTTATTTCTAGTTATAAATAATCAGCTATTCTATCTTCGTAATTATAATGATTTGGGCATTTTCATGCAAAGATATGAAGATGCGAATAAGAATGAATGATAATTATAAAGGCAGGAATTCATAGATTGAAATATAACGTTCAAAGCAGCGATCCATTGATTTTCGCGTGTCAAGTTACCTACAATTAGCCGAGTCTACTGTCTACAGTAGATGAATATTGTGCTCTAAAAATGAATTGGTTTTTTAATGATCCCCTGATATTAGGTATTTGAGTATTTTATTCTTTCGCTAATTACAACAGTATAATTGTACGAATATACTTTGAAAAAACAGCGAACAGTCGACAGGCAGCAACAGCAATATTAATTTATCCCAATATTCGTACGATATAATGATTCAACATTACCCGATTGCATATCCCTGTGCATATTCCATGTATCAAATATATACCTATACAGAGCCTCTATCTCTCTAAATATTTTCATCTCTCTAGGAAATCCTGTAATCATATCTCACTGAACAAGGAGGAACAGCTCCTTCATTTTAATTATGCAAATAACGTGAGTGACATAGAATAATTACGTCTAGAACATCGTGTTCCTACTTTTTGTAGAATCAGAATCATTCTACCGAAGCCAGAATCAATGAGAATCGAAAAAATGAGTATGTATATCGACTTGAACCTGGAGAATTTACGAAATTTTTATCAAAAATATTTTCTTGTCCTTGTGGAAGATGATTGATCATACCGATAGCTATTTGGTCAAATGTGAAGTCCAACATGGTAGAATAGCAACAAAACTGCGATATTGCGTTTTCAGTAACCATCGCGCTGAGTTGTGATCATGACATATATTCCGCAGAGTGTACGAGTTTACTTACGTAATAATAGAATTCGAGAAATGTCAACTCGCCCAGCACGCGTGTTAAAAAGGCAAAATTGCCACGAACCTAATTATCCTGCTTTCATGCTCGTACGTAATTAATATTACAGCGAGGTGAGTTAAAGGTGACGGTGAAACTTACGTTAATTTGAATGGAATCGAGATATGCGTGCATATAGGGCTTAAATAATACGTACCTACGTGAAAAAAGGATGGTTTTCGTGTTAACAAAATCCGTATAAAACTAGTTCTATTACAGCTAGTTATTTAGTATAATAGTAGTAATAGTAATATTAAATGCGCGTTCACAGCAGCACACATTTGATGTCCATCTGTCCCCTCGCGATGAACTTTTGACACGAGAATATTCCCTTTCGCCACCAATGACCTGAATATAATTGTCTCTCCGTCACATTTCTATGAACAATTGTCAGGAGATAAGTTTGAGCAATCATGATATCCTGGGTTTCTTTCAACGACGCCATGTCACCGTGGTCAAAAATTGTTTTTATCGTCTGTGAGGTGAGGATAAAGTTTTCTATTCAGTCGAGTCTGATTATCATCGTTCGGTAAGGTCGTGTCGAGATAAATAAGCTCGGATTTCTGCCCAGGAGAAACCAATCTCTGCTGTTTTAAACTCTGTGAAAATACATGAAACAGAAAAAAAAAATTGTTTATATCTCAGCGGAATTTGGTAATCAATTCCGTTTATTACCGATTTCGAGTTCCTCCTTTTGCGCAAGTAGTTCAGAACCCCGGCACCGATGACTATCAACGACCCCACGACCACCATCGCGATGCTCGAGTAGAAACCGATCGACGGCAACTGCAGCAACAGTTTAAGCGACGAGGCCAGGTCGTCGGTGATGACGACGTGCTCGTTGAACCACAGCATCGGGAAGATGACTGTCGGTACGTCGTTGAAGACACTGCGATTCGAGGGATAAAGAGAAGAGGAGGAACTTGAGTTAGGTAACAATCGCCTTCCGGACGGATCGTGTTTCATTGTCAGCGACAAAATAACTCGTATCAATTACGCAGCAGGATAATCATCGCGTCTAGCCCGCAGTGACGCGATCCGCGAAGTGCTAATTTTCGAATTGTCTCGTAAACAGTGGTTCGGCCTGTTTGACCTTAGCTATAATATTCATTAGTACTGGAATAATTGGCGTATCTGGAACACGCGGTGCAGGGAGTGCCGGCTGACCGCGAGCTATGGATTAATCAAGTAACGAGAGTATCTGTTCATCGCATCGGCCTGATTTTAGGGAATTAGATTCAGGCTCGACTCGACCCTCACCTTATGTCCGGCGAGGGGTGCAACATGATGTTTATCTGCAAACGGGCCGCCACGTCGAGGGGAATTCCGGTTGTCTGGAAAATTAATAAAAATCTGATGACGAAACAATTCAGAGAACAACGAAGACGTTCTCCGACTCACTGGTTCCAGGGTGATGTAGAAGTTGTGTTTCTCGTGGTCAGGGTTCATCCCTTGTATCGCGTCTCGATAAATCGGATCTGCCTTGTAAAAATGAGGCAAACTGACGAAGGCCGGAGCTCCGTAGCGGCAGGCACTCGCGTTCAGAACCCCTTTGGGCAGGCAGTCGCCGGTGCAGAAGCACTCTCCCACGTTGACAGCATCGGATTGTTGGTCCGACGTTGACGTCAGAGACTCGAAGTACTTTGCCTGCTCATGGGGATAACGCCTCATTGTGTCGTTGCTCAGCGTTTTGTCGCCGATCGCGTACTTGTATCCAATGATACCGTGGTGCTTCGACGTTCCCTCGTACTCGTAAGTCAATGGTCTGAAATTGACAGAGTTAGACGATTTTGTTTCCGCTGATCGCGGGCGATGGTTTTCTGTGCGAAGGCGGCTAAATAATCTGAGGCAGTTATCGACCGATGCTGCGAGTCAACAAAAGCAATTCCTTCCCGAAACTGCAGTGTTACCAGCCAAAGCCGACGGTTGATGTGTTATTGACAGACCTACAACCGACGCAGTCTTTCGAATTTTATCTTGAACACACTTTAAAATGTCAAAAAAAAAAAGTCTAAACTGTCAGATTCATTTTTCATATTTCTGGAACACATTTTTTTTTCGTCTATGACGCACAAAATAAAATCTATTCAACTTTTTCTGGTCTCAAACTATTGAGTAAAGATGCCTTCTCAAAATGAACAGAGAACTTCTTGACCGGATAAAAATTGTACCAGATATTCGTCATTTTTTCTGTCTTCATACGTTACTTTTCGTGATAACTCGAGTAAAAATCAGGTTACAAAAAAGTTATCTGTTCAGATTGAGAAAGCCTCTTTGCTGAACGGTTTGAGACTCGAAAAGCTAGAATCGGAAAAAGATTCAAAAGTCTCAAAAATGACTTCCGGTGGTTTTCCCTTTTTTGAAATTCTAAGGCGTACTATGTTCCCCCTTAATGTTCGTAAGTTCCATCCATAGCTCACAAGTTTGTGATTTTTATTTTGAAAAAGATGAAAAAAAAGCAGCATGAGTAAGTAATTTATATAATAATAATTTTCGTAAAACTGGTTTCTCATGAAAAAATCAACGACTCAAATCTTATTGATACTTGATTGCAATTATCCAAGGTCACAACGGGATTCGCGCGCGGTTCATGACGTAATTGAACGATTATCGCTAACGTTAGTAACCGCTATAGCATTTATAGATGTCTTCGATGACACGGCAGGAAAATCATTTCATGATCGGTGTCTGCTGCAATTTGCATTTACGTGTTGTGGCACGATAGGTATAATCGATACTGAGAATAATGAGGATCTATAATCGTCGCGGTATTATCGCACAGTTGGAAATTTTTGCCAATTTTAACATCTTCCTCGTGCCCCAGAAAGTCCACAGTAATATTTCTGCAAATTTGACAGATTCCATTGATGTCAAACTTATACTGGATGAACCTGTTCATTATTCCTACTTTCGAAATAAACAGGAAAATTAACATCAATTACATACTGGATTTTGGATAATTTAAGTTTATAATTGTCAAACAAGATAATTTGGGTAATTTTGAAGAGAAAACACGTTTGATCCGCTAAATTCGACATAGATACAAGCGATTTATAATTTACAAGGCTTGGACATTAAGGGGGTCAGTACAGCGTGATTCAAGAAATTCGGCATACTCCAAAAATCATTTATATCTCATCCATTACACATCGAAAAATGGACTATTACTGGTCCCCTTAACGTGTTCCGTGAAAAATTACATCCCGATCTTGTTATTTTTGACAGGTAAAGCAGTAAGAGTAAAAAAAAGTCCACAGGAACACAGATTGTTCTCAACTCTGCGCTACTGTCCATCAAATTTACACAGTCACCTGCATATGTCAGCTGAGAAGAGGGTGATCTCGTCCTTGGTCCTTCCGGATCCCCAAAATTCTCCAGCGCTACCCTCTACCGCGTTGCAAGGCGAATCAAAGTAGTCGGTGGTGTTTCTGTAATTCCAATTACGCAGAATTCCTATGTCCTTGATGTTGTCCTGTCCAGTAGCCATGTTGGAACGGCCGTCGAAGATGGTCGATCCATTCCTCTGAATTGTAAGGACAGATCATCCAATTAATAGCTAGTACGCGGATAACAAAAAAGATGATTTGGATCCGAAGTCGAAAGTGTATTATAATGATCATTCGATTTTGAGTGTATCGGATTTTAGTCAGGAAGTCGTTATTCCAATTGGATGCGGGTAGGTATGTACCCACATTAGTATCTCCGAGAATTACCATCCACCTAATTCAATGAAGGTGAAGCTAGCAGCTAAATCGTCAGCGGCCAACAATGTCAAAGTTCTCCTGAATAAAATTCCATGGCCTCTTTTTGCATAATTTTTATCGAATTCAACACTTTTGGCTACCAACTATGGCTGCTAGCTTCAGCTTCATCCTAATTGATGCGTGTACTAGTCGATAAATGGAAGAATTTAAACAATTTCGACACTATACAAAACACCGACGATACTGTCTAATTTCCGGTCAAACAACGTTGCGTAAGAGACTTTGAGAAACGATTACATCATACATTGCCAAGGTACACCGTAAAAATATGACACATTACCATGTAGAACCATCCAAATTTGTCAAAAGGTGGAATGTCGACCATCTGTCCACCCAGTTGTCCCAGGTCGATCAGGTCATCCTGGTATCCGGTGAAGAGAAGCTCGTCCACGGTTTTCGTCACGTGAACTTGAGTTATCTTTGCGACCGCCATCGACATCACGGTCGACATGGCTAATCTCTTCCAGGAGGACCAGAACCGGACTTTGTGAGCGGCAGACTGGATTCAAATCATGAATCGAGTTAAGCTTTTTACACATTTTGCTGCGGTATGTTGTATATAATCGAATACGGAGAGGACTTTGAATTGATAAGGGAGGAAGAGTTCGCGATCCGAGTGATAGCGTGAGATTACGTGATTTATACTACGCATCCCGCGTTGATAACGTCGTCTCCGATAATCTCTCACAAATTGGGAGTACATGTCGTGAACTTGTGGGTGTAATTTACTCACGAAAGCGACCACGTTCAGTTGGGTGATCGCGTCCCGCAGCGATCCGTTGCTCCTGCTTTCGTCGAAGAACCAGGTCCTCTTCTGATTGAAACTGACCGTGCTGTTCTTCGGATGAAAAGTGATGTTCACCTTCTCCCGCCGCTCTCTGTGGAAATTTACGAAAAGGAAAAATTGATTATTCCGCTTTCGGACCGAGCGAACTTTTCGCGAGCACGAACGTCCAGCGTTCGTTGACATTAATGCCTGATGGTTATGGCATGGTCGTTATGAAAACGAGTACGAAGGCTTACGCAATGGGGACCGAGTTATCGAAATCACAAGAGCTTCGTTTGCACTCCCTCGTTATACGATACGGTTCACCGATCGATAAGAGATGCTCCACCGGACTGATTTTCTTACGTAACTTGTTCAACCTTGTAGGGGGGTGAAAAATGTCGCGTGTCTAATGGTATAAGGTCGTAACCGCCAAAAAGTACATTTTGGTGGTAAAAGTACGTATGTTTTTTTTTTCTTCTGCCATTCGCTATAATGGCGTTCAAAACGCATAGATTTATGAAAATTATCCGGAACAATAAATAAAGATGAAAGGTCGTATGTTTGACTAGATTTGAAGTCTGCGGAAGTCTTTAATATTCTTCGGTCAGAATTCGAAGAATTCAAGATTCGAGGGTGATAAAATGTCGAAGGTAGATTCTCTCAAAACGTGAATTGACTGGGAACTAATCCTGATTGATTCGATTAACCAATTGTTTGACCGCGTCCACTTGCCACACGGCGTTTTATTGATCAATTGAGTCAATCCTGCGTCAAGTGCAGGGTCGAGAAATATTTTAGTCGCTGACTGTTATTGGATTCTTCGAATCTGCGGTCAGGCGTTATATCGTCGATGTCTGGCCGAGCTGGAGTCTACGGATTCAGAGTCTCATTTTTCACATCCGACGGATTACGAAAGAACTGGAACCAGTTGAGTGATATTCGATCTATTATTTCATTGAAAATGAGACAAGTGTTGCAGAGTTGATTCGGTCTCGGGTTACATCTGAGACGTACAGTCGTGATAGTGACAAGACTAGTCCCCTTCACTACCGGTATCACAACTTCGGACGTACAGGTAACCGGACACGGTTTTCGACCGAGGTTGCAGATTTTCAACAATTTCTTTAAGTCGCATCTGGAAAAATGTTCCACATCGATAGCCGATACGGGAGGTTCCTCAGACTCTGATTACTCGAGGTTTTATTCATCGACCGCCGCAGGACACCGAGGAGAAACGCCAGTGATCGTTAAACCCGATCTTAAGATTGCGAAATTGACATACGAGAGTCGATCATCCGGCCACAAATTTTTTCCACCTTGGCCCCGAGTATCAAAATCAACCTGAAGTGGGGATGTATGGGAATCTATGACTGCAGGGGAAAAAACAGATTGGTGGGAATCTCCTCGTGCGTATTATAATCATGACCGTGTGGATTCTCAACGGGTTGATATCATTCTCCAAAATAGAGTGGTAATCAAGTTCGAATCGACGAGGATAAATTCTCCGCCCGAAGTGCGTCACGGGAAGCATCGTTCCAGTTTTAATCGGGTATACTATAACTACGTTCAGTTTCCATGGAAAAAACGTAAGGTAAGTCTCGGTTTCTGACGTCATAAGGACTTCATCTGAGGTTGTTCTCTTTTAATCGGCAATGATGGGTTTCGTTGGATGAATTGATACTTCTTAGGCAAGGAACGATCACCTTTTCAATCTATAATTCAATGAATAATTTAATGATCAAATCTTTTATTCGAGCCCAGTGCAGCTGCTAGTTTCTGACACTCGGCTCGCTACAGCTAGTTTATGATGATTTTATTTATTTTTCTATTTTTTCAAAAGTAAATCATTAAAAACCTGATCCTGGGCTGTAACGTACACTAAAATATGGTTCGACATTCCTCCTTGATGATTATTTTGTTCACTATATACTCACAGGAAAGTGTAAGGTCCGAGCTGGACGAAGGACGGTTTCTTCCCGGCGACTTTCAATTCGTGAGGATTCGTCCAATTGAAGAAATATATCTCCATGTGCAGCGGTATCTTTGCGCTATCGCTCCATATTTCGAAACTTTTGGATGTGGCGGAAAGTGATAATTCCTGAAACGCATAATCGATTCGGATCTTGAAACAAGTTTGCGAATCATCGTTGACGGTTTTCCTCGATAAATTATTACAATCGATGATCTGGTCGTAAAGACGTTCCTTTCACCGAAACTCTATGTAACGATGATTCATATTTCGATGATATCGAATGATAATTCTTTTCTCAGAAGCAACAAACTCACCGCCCCCCATGTTTTAGAAGCGTTAGTCGATAACGATTCATGACATTATATGACCACGTATATATCGATGCTGAAGTTGTTACGTAAACAGAGTGAAGACGTTTGATAAAAATCATTACAGAATATTCCAATATAATGGACAACGCGGTTCTCAAAAGCGCCTATCATAATTGGTAGACACAAAATTTTTCATCAATTGCATTTTCATCGTTGTGACACTCAATCAATTCGATCAATAAATTATACCTAGGTAGAACCATTTCGAACACAAAAATGAAATCTCAACTGGTACGAGGATCGAAGCTCGATATCAATCCACGCGTGTTGAATGAAACAAAAGAATTCAACCGACGCGCGGTAACTGCGTCACTCGACATGCGCCGTAAGAATCGCGGTGGGAATTTTCAAACGACTACGAACTCGTCGAACAGGTGTTGCCTCCACGTGGGTAGCTTGGGAACGGACAGAGTGTTGTTTCAATGAAAGCTCAAGGCGCCATAAATAAGTCAATGTTTGAACAATTAATTTCAAGCAAATTGTTGACTTACGTACCTTGCTTATCAAGCGCTGTAACAGGGCCGGCCAAAATATCGACAGCATGGTGCCAAGCGCGATGAAGAGGCTCCCAAAAATCGCCAGGATCAGGGGTCGGTTCGCCGATGGCATCATTTTCACTTCCGAATATTGCGGATCTCTCGGGTAACGCACGAGTCGACGAATCAAGCCCCGCGCTTATCACTCACTGACCGCTCTATCGAACTTACTTATCTCGCAAGCTCGTCGTCTACCAAGATTCTCATTGGCTGATGTCCAGTCGATTGTCCATTTCCACGAAAGTCCACGAGCTCGTGCGAAGCTGATACGGGCTGATACGGACTACAAGTCAAATACTCGCGCCAACTCGGACGCGCGCGTAGCTGCAGGTTAATGACGCGCCTGCCGCGATTCACTCCTCGGCGCTGACTAGCAGCAGGTGATCCCGAACGAGGCTACCGAGTTGTAAGAAGGGTTCGACGACGGTCCGCGTGATAAGCCGTAGGCCTGCGGAGCTCTGCGCCGGCTCCTCGCGCTCTGCTCATTCGAGTTGGAAGATTAGAATGAGAAGAGGAGAGGAGAGGCGAGAGGCGAGAGGCGAGAGGCTCGGACGGCGGGTCACATGGACATCGATGTTTTGACACGGTTCGCGAATCAAATGTGAACAATGCCTCGTGCAACGGGAGGGAGGGAATTCGAGACAACAGAGAGACAAGACAACCTTGTACCTTGTCGAAAATTTTGGCATTTGGAATGACCGTTGTGTCGGAATCGTGTTTGAAACGGAAGAACGGATAATAAGGACGTGTATTGAAAACTATGGAACGACACATTCGATTGGAAAGCGTAGTAGTAGACAAACATTGTAATCTAGTTTCGGACGTCTAGACAGAAAAGCGATTAATTCGTGGTAATCAATCACGTCAAATATATATATATTTTATAGGTTTTTCATAACGAAGTGAGTGAATATATATTTGACGTAAATATATTTTTTCGTTTTAAAACTGGAAATTAGTGAATATTCACTGATCCAAATTCAGAGAGTAGAAAACAAAATTCCTTATGGACATAGAATCGAAGTCGACGCGATGACAAATATTGTTACGATGCAATGATCGAACGTTTTATTTATCTTCACTGTGATGCAGCGATTGTTATTCAAGTAAACGGAAAATATTTATCGTACATTTTGTCATTTTGTCATTTTGTCCAAGTGGAAGAATTGCTTCCGGACACTCATCGTTCACTTTTCTACTACGTGTACAGATTATGAGACTGATTCACCGAGAGAGATAACGAGATTGGTCTACTGTCCTAACGATCCGATTAAGTGGATTCAGCAGATGAATTAACTTCAATCTGAAGAGATATGTTCTACCTTGCCAATAAGTCGTATGGTTTTTATTTAATTCAGAAGTTAGTCTTGACCTTGACAGAATTGGGTTAAATAATTATGATAACGATTATCCCCCCGATTACCAACTACTATAACGATATATGATTCTGAATCCATAATTTGTCGTGAAAATGATTATGCAGATGTAGACTCACAATCAGAGAGCTCATTCATCGTCATGTAAATAAGTTTAGCAATTTGTTTATTGCGTTGATCAATTTTTAAATTGTGTCGCTGGTCGTAAATTTATCGTTCCGTAAAATTTTCCAAATTGTTTTCTCCAACTTGCACATTATTTCATAATTTATTCTACTTGAAAGTATGAAAACGAACATCGAAACTCAATCGAAACTGAAATAGAAGAGGTTCCAATGTTCCACATTGAATTGTGCGAATCTGGCCTCAGATTCGCGATCGGTGACGCGAATAACCTATTCAGATATACCAAATTTTATCCGAATTCATTCACCCAACCTCACGATATCGTCATTTTTATCTCATTTCCCAGAATTCTGTTACTATTGCAGTATTTCGAAAAGTATGTACCGAACCGATCTGCACCAAAATCTGATCAGGTCGAAGTTTGGAAAAGCGGCGTCGATTGGGACGAAAATCGTGAAAATCCTGTTACTCGAGATCTCGCGATATCGTCAGACAAGAAAAAGTGATAATTAGAAGCCTCATAGAATGTTGCTTTGCGCATCTCAATTGAGCGTCGATTTAAGGGTGATTCGGAAATCGAGGCGAATACGCCAATCCTTTTATAAATCGGCAGGATGAAAAAAAGTATCATCTTCGAATCTCTAATTTTCCACGGCTTCTTACATTTTTCTACTCAATTATTTAGCCAATAAGATTGATGAGAGTTAACGACCTAATCGCGCTCGAATCTTAATGGTTGATTTTCGAATTCCTGTTCACGATTGCTGAAACTTGTTTTATCGTTTTTCAAGTTTCTAAAAATTGCATTCGATTAAAAATTCGTCCATTGAGAATCTGAGAGTAGGTAAAAAAATAATTTCGTACCCCTCGTTTAAACGCTCATATAATCCGTTCGTGAGTTTGCAATGATAATGTCGACCGTGAAAATTTGTCGGTTATATATATAATATCGAGGGAAGAGAGAGAGGACAGCTCAATGTGTGTAAATTAATACAAAATATCTTGCGAATTTAAAAAACCAGTGCGATTTTTAAAATAACAAGAAATAAAAATACGTTTCAATCATGAATTATTAATAACCTCGTATCAGACGGTATAATGTTTTACTTACACAAATCAGACCGTGCCTTAATTACTCATCAAAAGCTATCGAGATAACGAGCTGCATATAATTACACAGAACATTGAAAATTGAACTAATCTCAAAATATAATTGGAATCCGAGCAATTCGATGACCCCTAATTAAATTCAATTAACCTCAGAGAGGCTGGTTGTAAACCAAGTAACTCTGAGTTTACAGGGGAAGCAAAGTAAAGACTAATGTGTCGAGTTGAAGCCTATGGATTGGGATCCTCTGAATAATTCAACATTTTTGTAGTGAAATAATGTTGAATAGAATAAGATTCTAATTTTGGACGCGAATAGAAACGGTCTAATCATAGAACGCAACCGTACATTCGTGGATTATGATAGTAACGTGCAGTGTATTGGAAGAAAATCATAAAATGGGGTGAAAATTAGGGTTTTTATTGATGTCACTTTACCAGCTCGTTCAGTGCTTACCTAAAAAGGGCAAAACATTTAGTTGATTAGATTATGATCAGTACTCGTAGAGTCACTTGGTTTATCATCGTAACGCGAAAGCTGCTTCCTTTTATCTGCTACTAACCCGGAGTTACGTGATTTATAATCACCCTCTCAGAGGTTAATTGAATCTTATTGGGGCCATCGAATCGATGATAATGATTTTGACATGAGTAAAAAATCTCTGCACTTCATCAGCGAATATTGTTACACGGCATAATTTCTTCTTGAAATTGTTTTTTTCATTCCTTTTTGTTTCTCGATCTGCTGAAACAAAAACAAGTTTGATAATGTGTACAGTCGGCATGTTTTTCTGTCCAACTTCGTGAGAATAATTTCTTCCAACAATATTGTTGTTTGAAAATAAACTAAGGTAACGATAAGAAAGAAATATGTATGGGGGAATCCATGTCAAATCGAACGGACGATTTCCCTGACCCCTTTTGATACGTTTGCCCTTTTACACAGTCGAAGGACACGTTGAAAGGATCAACTGTGAATTTACTGTCAAACTGTCAAATAATCGGGCTTTAACGTTTTTTCGATTTATCAAGCCAACATAGCGTGAAATCCAGATGAACAGGACAAAAAAGTTCGTCTTTCTTCGAAACTTCTGAGAATGATTTCTTGCAATTTTTTGTGCCTCGCGAGAACCAGATCCCATAGGAAACAATGGTACGTACGCAGTTAAACGAAACTCATGATGGGCCCATGGGCTGGGAACCTTAGCTATCACAGCTGTGACATACCTTCAAGAGTACTTCGACTGCAGTGTATTTATAGGGACAATTCTCATTCTAAATTAACCGTCTCAGAAGTGTGGAGTTTCTGCTCGTGTACGCATCAACCACTCTTTATTTTACCGCTTTATATGGCCCCTGGTCAGGGAAAATTCAGGTCAAGGAATTTTCCGGGGACGATACAAAATGAAACGGGACGGAATAAATGACCCTCTGCGATTTTTTTTAATCTTCTTCGCGAGGAAATCTTGATCAATGGAAATAGTAGCAAAACTTGTATTAATCATAGATAAAAAAAATATTATCAAAGATCATTTTCTTTCACCATTGATCCAGAGCATTATTTATTGCATACTTGAATAAGCCGTTGAAATAGTAAAGTTGAAAAGTCAGGAGCGTTTTTTCTTTTACTCTCTATACTGGCCAGCATGGTTTGTTTCAAACGATTCAAAAAATCGTACAGTACGAGTAAAAAATGATGGATAATTTTCTTATTTTATTTATTTTTTGCCTTTGTTTTCTTATCTTCATTTTTGAATAAGCATTAAGCATCTCGAGTTTTTAATGTATAGTATAATCCGTGAAATGTTGTGAAATGAATAGACGAATCGAATCAGCTAATCCATAATCAAAACGGTGTGATACTTGTGGCGAACAAATGGATATGTTTAGTTTGGTCAAACTGCAATTCTACGTTTGGTACATACACAATGGAAGAAAATTCCCCGGATACCAAAAGATTTGATCAAATCGAGTCGGTCACTCGGTGACGAGATATTTTCATTTAAACAAAGTCAAAAATAGTTAAGTTTTACTTGATCAATTGATATTTCAACTTTTTTTTTTTTGTTATGAACGTATGTTGAACACTGAGTTGAGTACAGTGTAAATTATCGAATTCACGGTGGCAGAAGGAAGAACGGATGACTGTCGTTCCAAGATCGTTTTAACTTTCTTGTTTTGCTCTTGATGCAGCACCGCAGCAGCACTCATTGTCGTTCATTGCAAGAATGACCGCATGTCTAGCTTACTTTGATTACGTATAATACAATTTTTCCACCGTGAGTGCGATATTCGCCAGACTCATATTGTATATACTTTCGACATGACGATGACAACGTCCAGAGTAACCGAGAAGTCGTGAGTCGGAATTAACTGACCCCGACTACGGAGGTCATTTCTCAATGCAGATATGCAATCACCGCTGCCCATGTCAGCTTGCCGCTGCAATGTAGATAACAACCCAATCTTCGTCGTTGACGGTAACAATGTCACCATGCGTCTATTGGCGCTGAGCAAAAGATGGAAAACCATTCGACGACTTGAAACCGTAGCTACATGCTCAATTAACGACATCGAACGATTATCCAGTGGGAAAACATGTAAACATGGTTCATTGAAGAGTGAAAAGCGTCCCGCCGATGAACTCATAAATATGTGACGATAGCTGCAGCCAGATGAACTATATTCTTAGCTTGAAAGATAAGAACGTTCATCGACGATAACATAGTGAAACAGTACTATGATGATTTCTATTCAATATTCATACTTTTCGAAGGATACTATATTTTCTTCTGATTCTGACCACGAATTCAGACATGAGACAATTATACGAAAGATGTTCCCTCTGTTGTTGCAGTTGTGTATTTTTCTTCACCAATAATTGTAACCGATATTTGACTCGATCTTGATTACGATTGGACAGCTAATAAAACTACACGTTGACGATTTAATGGTAAATTATATTCGCAGTGCTGAGAATGAGACACAGGTTGCTCTATACTCGGTGCTGACCCGCCACACAAACGAGATAATAGAACAATCACTTTTGAACTCACTCAACTCCGTAATTGTCGTTAATCAATGAAAATGATGCCGTGACTGGGCCGGTGCAGCCCAGACTTCTGCGAATCCACGCGTCTAGAAGCTCCTACTGCTACATAGGACAGCATGATAGGCGCGTAGAAATTGACACAAGAGAACGAGCTTGTTGCTTCAAATTTTTGCACCGCAATGATAGAAAATCAAAACTCGAACGTAAATTCGAATTTCGGTTCCAGAGCGCCTGTCACACAGGTTCTCCAGGTTTCCTCCCCGATGTCTTTTTGGAGGGTCGACACAAGATTACACTCGGTACAGGATAGATACTCGGCGGTATCAGGTATATCGCGTGTCTAATGGCAGAAGGTCGTAAGTGCCATTATACGACCGTTTGGAATTTTCAATGCCAAAAGATCGTATAATTTTTGTATATTTATCCATGCGTAGAATCTTCGAATATGCTCAGAACCGTTGAGATTGAAAATTTGTCAATTTAAAATCAGAACGTCGTAAGTTCCGGCGTATACGCCCTTCTGAACCTGATTCAAATAAAAATAATCCGGCTCACTAATTCCAGAAAGTCTACGCGTTTCGCGAGTTTTCTTAGATCTTAGAAAATTGGCAAAAAATTTTGAAAAATTGTGATTATGACCTTCTGCCTTTACCTTTTTTCCTCCTACTATTATAATCAATAATAGAAGAAGGGCGTATTCGCCGACATCCGACCTTAGGCTTTTCAATTTTCAATCTTCTGATTTTCATTGATTTTCACGTTTTGATTATTCTCAAAGCGAATGGCGGGGACATTTTTTTATACCATCTTATGGCACCATAAATCGCATTTTTAGTGCTTACGACCTTCTGCCATTAGACACGCGATATGGTATGACGGGAGAATGTAATCAATGGAATATATAAAAAAAAATAGCAGAAATTTGTGAAAGCTTGTCTCAAGGGGTAACCAGTTTTCTACTTGCTACAGCTTATGAGAGCCCAAATTATGATTGTAGATGAATGTATTTGGGCCATTTCACCAAATCCTGTACGCAATGTATAGGTACGACTTCTTCACATTATTTAGTTGTCAACGAAGATATATCTCGAGTATGAAAGATAGGAATTTCCGTAATTGTTGTTCCGTAATGTTGCTTCGAAATATAAAAATCTAATTAAACGGTCCAAAAAATACCTCAAAATACAAATTAAAAACACGGTTTGATTTCGATCGGAAATTTTCTGAATTTTCGTCTAATTTGTCATTTGGAGCGCGAAATTCTAAAAATAAAACCTCAACGGTCAATTCCACGATGTTCTCCATCGTTTTATGACTGGTTTTATTTTTTTCATATACGAATATGAAAGTGAAGAAACTTTGGTAGAACGATTTTTTTTTCTCATCGACGTGCCCAAAAAATCGATCTATTTCAGCGGAAAGTTTATTCATTCGAACAGTATTCAACATTGAAGTAGGTATCTTGGAATGGATCTTCGATCTCTTTCGATTACTCTCTAGTCCAGTCAAATTAGATCTAAATGAAGCGAATAGAAAAATTAATTGGAAAAGATCTATAAATTGGTGGAGACCTTTGTCTTGGCCTCCTGTTGAACGGACTAAAAATCCACACCCCTAACTGGATGGCTCGAGCCGCCATATTGAATCAAGGGTGCGCGAAATCAGTTTTTTCATCATATCTCGACAACTATTGATCCTATCGTCACAGAGGTTGGTATAAAAAATAAAGCTCACTAAATTCTCTACAGAAAAGGTTCAATACATTTTTTCAAAATCCTCAATAGTTTTTGAGTAATACACGGCTGAAAGTATCGATATTTTTATTTCCCGTCCCAGCCTGCCGTGAGAGTCACTTTCTCGGTACAGAACCTTGCGAGAATTATGCACGTATTCACTGGTGTATTAGAGAAAAACTATTGAAGATACGGCAAAAATGCATTGAACCTTTTCTGTAGAGAATTTAGTAAGCTTTATTTTTTATAATAACCTCTGTGACGATAGGATCAATAGTTGTCTAGATATGATGAAAAAACTAATTTCGTGCACCTTTGATTCAAGATGGCGGCTCGAGCCATCCAGTTAGGGGTGTGGACTTTCAGTCCGTTCAACAGTAGGCCAAGACAAAGGTCTTCACCAATTCATAGATCTTTTCTAATTAATTTTTCTATTTTTGCCAATCTGACTGGACTACTCGATCACAAAGAGGATGTTGAACATGCAGTCCGGCAACGGCGCGGATTACTTGCAAACGGACAAACAACAATAGCTCGGCTCACGTAACGCGCGTGGGGCTATAATTACTTGCGAATATGCCAATTTATACTCTCGCGGAGGCGATAGAGAGATGATACTTCAACAAGATTCCAGAAGTAGTCTGTCACTGCATTTATAATCTACATCGAATCAACTACAAACAATTTCCTCCGCCGCAATTATTCGTCAACAGCTCCTCACGCGAACCACGACGCGATACTGGTAATCACCCAGATTCACGAGCGTGCAGCGTGAGGTCTCTTCCTCGGCTCAAAGTCTCGCCATGGTGCTCCCTATTTCCCTCGCACCGGACTACAGACGACACATGATTACTTACAAATAGTCCGGAGCTCCCCAGATACACGCGTCCGTGGCTAATGGCTAATGAGTGGACAGAATGGACTCAATACTGCTCTACGATCTATGGATGTACTGTACATGAGTGGAGTCTTTGTCGGTCTTTTGACTGTGACCCCTGCGCCACGACTAGCGTTCTGTCGTTATACGTGCAAAGATTCTAGATACGATTTATTTTGCCACGCTTACCGCGGCGCGGTGATGGGTTCAAGATTCTGTCTACACGTGTCGTCACCTTTACTAGCGTTCGCACGTCCAGCTGATAGATTGCGTTCAGCATTCGCCATTCGACGACAATCAATTATCAATTGACATTTAAGCGACGGATTATATTATTGTTGTTATTGTTAGTTGTTTACTTTTGCTGAACATCGGCATAATAGCGCGTAATCGATACGATATCGGAAACAACATTATATTGTTTGTCGTTACGTACATGCGCCGCGAGTCTTTAATCAGTTTTTTTTACTCGGATTTAATAATAATAATTCATGTCTGAAACGAGGGCAAATGAGATTCTGTTTCGCCGTTCATTTTTTAATCAGTTCACTTGGAGGGATCGAATTACATCGCGTGTCTAATGGCATAAGGTCGTAATTAAGCGCCAATATACGACTTTTTGCTTTTCGTAACAGCAAAAGGTCGTATATATATTTTTTCATCGTATTTAGACCAAGGACCCGAAGATTCGTTCATAAACGTTGAAATTTAATACTATAGGTCAATTAAAAGCAGAAGGTCGTATGTGCCGGTGGATACGACCTTTCAGTCCTAACTTCGCAGAAAAAAAATGGTTTCCATTGATTGCAGAATTGCCTGACATGACGGAAAATTTGCCACATTAACTGTTTTTTTTTTAAGAATATTTGCCGCCACTTTCCTAATTTTCACGTTTTTCTCAAATTTATTGGTTTAATCTAGGGAGGCGAGTTTTTAGATTGTTTTTGATTTTTTTCTTGTTTCCTATCAATGATCGACAAATAATCTCACTCAGTGATATGAAATCCGCTGACCCTGGGTCTGTGAGGATCGCTTGCAATGAAACCGAGATGCTTAGATGAACTTTGGTCTTTCTAATTATAAAACTATCTAATATTATCAATCTAAGATCAAACTTTTGCAGAGATGTTCACCGTCGACTTTGTACATAAAAAATCAAGAAAGATTGAAGACAAATCTAGTGGGAAAGGGAAATGATACAAAAAGTTTGAAGACTGCACATGATGAGCAAAAAAATGCTGTTTATTTTACACTATCCAAAATACAGGCAAAAATCTTTTCGGCACAATCAGCTGTATTAGGATTTCTTCGATTTTATTTTAGGCGAGAAGTGTGATGCTTCGAGAGTATTGCCTCGTTCCTTTTCCTCTAATATGTACAACCATCACAGCATGGGAACAAAGGCGTGTCTCGTATTGCCGTAGGTATGAATATTTTGTTATTTCATTCTCAATTCCTGAGGTCGTTGTTCATGCTATGCGGATGATTTACAAAAATAATTTTATTTTTTCCACTCTCGTCGCTTTTTCGATACAGTTTCATCGAGATTATTCAAATTTCATTAATCGGAAGACATGATTTGAAATGATTAGAAATACAAACGAATCAAACATCGAATAGGCAAACGAAATGTATAAAATGTAAACGAGATGAACTCGATTTTGTACCATCGATGCAAAGGCCTTTGTAGACTTGACAGCAAAAAATTGCTCTTATTACATATTTCGTCACCATTTGAAAATATATTCGGCAACGTGACACTATCTAATGTTTTTTCGAGTTTATTGCACATCAGCATCGTTCGCCAATCTTCAGGCACTTGTATATCACGGAAGCCACGTTAACATAGAATATTTACAATCACCTACCCCGGTACTATCGATTAAGTATCCAAATATATGAAGCAGAATGTATGCGTTCATCATACTTTCTCATCTTCATCGAATTGTTCTAATTTCTTTTATAGCTATCTAGTATCCAAAAATCTTACTATCTTTACACTCTGGAGAGTTTTTGGTCAATTTCTTTCGAAACAATACAAATATCACGCTTACAAAATCAGACCCAAATATGTTATGGGTCGAATGGAGAAAATAAAAAAGTATCAAATCAACATTAGGAACGGACCGCATCGGTTTTCGGAACATTGCCAGTCTCGTCGGCGACTATCAAATGCTGGTTATCTCCCGCTCGCGGTTTTCTACACGAACACAAATATATCGCCGTTAAACCCAGCGCAAGTCCAACACAGGCTATGCCGATGCAGATCGCATGTCCCAGCGTCGGTATCATCAGCAGCATTTTGATTTTGGTGGCAAACTCATCGGTCAAATGTACTTCCTGTCTGAACCACAGCACCGGGATATGCATTTTTGGAATGCCAGTGAAGATGCTGGAAATAAATCGTTGGTACAGTCTTTGAAATGAAGAAATTTCATCGGCCTAAAAAGCGTTTGAAATTTTGTTCGTTTATTCAGAGTTTTATCCAGACTGGACTCGATGAGACATGTGGAACGGAAAGTCATCGGATAATCAAGGTGCGCACACTATCTTGACTAAAAGAAATACTCACCTTATACCCGATATTGGTTGAACAAGGATATTGATTTGCAGCTGCGCGTTCACGTTCAGTGGGATCCCGGTGTTCTGGATATTGGAATACAATAAACATAGAGAACAAGAACGTCAATTTCATTTTCAGGAAACAAACATCGCTTCTTTTTGTCAGATAGATGAATGAGAAAAATGTGAAAACTTTATACACACCGGTTCAAGAGTCAATCGAAAATCGTACTCGTCGTTCAGTGGATCCATTCCTGTAACTGCCTCCGAATAAGATGGGTCTGCCAGATAAAAATGCGGCAACCCTACGTAGGCAGGTGCGTTAAACTTGCACTGCGAAACATCGAGCGTTCCGCTGGGTGGGCAGTATTCATCCGAGCAATAGCAGGCCCTGGATGGAACATTGGTGCCATTATCGAAGGTCGCTTCGGTGGCTACAAAAGTGTGCCCTGTGACGCCTAAGAAAGTTGAATCGTTGGTACGAGAGACGATGAGCGACCTGGAACAAACAGTTTTCAACAAGACTGTCCAAATGTGATACGGTAGCGATAACCCACGTGCAAATGTCAGGAGCGAATATCTCGACTGTTTCGTTGGTGGCAATCGGAGGCCAGAGTTCTCCAGTGGTGCCCCTTATCTCGTTGCATTCCCCGCTCCAGAAGTCACTGCTGTGTTGGTAATTCCACCGGTCGAGCATCCCCAATTTTGAAAAATCCTCGACTCCGGTGTGCATGTTGAAGATCCCGTCGTACGTCTCGGACCCGTTGCGCTGAAGCGATCGGAGACAGTTTGATAGGATAGAAGTGATTACGAGCTTCACAACTCACCCCATAAAACCATCCAAACTTATCAAAAGGGATGTCAAACATAGAGCTGTTGAGGCGTATCGCAAATTCGAGAAACTCGTCAGCGTATCCGTCGAAAAGAAGCTCTCTCGCGGTCTTGGTGACGATCAAAGTCTCGTCGTAGTATTCCAGCATGCTGTTTACGGCCCTGCGTACGATGAACCCCTCGTTCCGCACGAAATGTGCTACCGTCTAGAAATAACATAAATTGATATTCAAAGAGCGTGTATTTCGATATCGAGCGCACGTACCGTCGCTATAACGTTTATATTCGTCACTTCGTCGTCGAGAGATCCGTTGGACATGGATTCTTCGTAGTGCCAGACTCTCTGCTGCCGATACGTTATCGTCCCATTGTCGTTCCAAGTCTTGTTCACCTTCACGTGTTGTTCTCTGTCGCACAAAAATACCATTTTACATTATCAACCAAAAACCGGAATCATTCGTGTAGCATACCTAAAAACGTAAGGTCCCATTTCGACAAAATTGGGTTTGTTCGTAGCCCCAATGACGAATTCTTCGGGATTAGTCCAGTTCCAGAGGTACAACTCCAAGTACATCGGGACAGGTATCTCCTGCCATATACCATAGCTGGTGGACGTCGGCGTGAGGATTAATTCCTGCAAAGAGGACAAAATAAAGAGTGTGAGTCGTTTGGCTATTTTTCAACGGAGCAATCCCTCACCCTGAGGAGAATACTGCCGTATATCGTCATCCAGTAAATACCAACGGTGACGCCGGTGGTGAGCAGGATTGCCGCGAGGACAAAGAGGACTATCGTACACCGAGTACAGGTGTAGCCCATCTTGAGCAGCGATCTGGAACAGGTGAGAGAATTATTTATTTTCGCGTGTAACAAAGGATCGATGCGATCAACAGGGGAACACGAATGACGGGACGGTTTTCATTCTCTTCAATAACAAATGACGAATTCTTACCGCCGTCCAAAATTCGCGTCATTATTGACGTTAGGCTCGGCCCATGCATCGGGAAGAAGACGATCGTTCAAATAGTCCGCGTTCATTGTTGCCGAGTAACTGTTACCGTAACCTAGATTTCAGGTTATCGTTGACCAAGCGATATGGTCAAATTTCGCAGTAAAAGACGCGTAGTCGTCGTGTCATGGCAGGGAAGAACAATAGCGACCAATCAAGACTTTGGACTCGCACGGTGAGAGGTTCTTGTAGTTGACAATTGTTTTGACAATCTCAGACTCCGCGCACGTGACACCTGATATCTTTCTTCTTATGGCGGTGGAATAATCCGTTCGTTATCACAGATGACAATGACGAGTGTGCCGTATACGATTAACTCTCGAGCGGTGGTCGAGTTCTCGAGCTCTTGTAACCAGCTAGTCCTCTGGTTAGTCAGAACTCGCATTGGATATGGAAACGTATAGCGATCGGTAATCATCATCGCAGACGCGAAGCCACAGATAACAAGACGGACGGGTGAACGTCACTCTCGTGAGTCTCGCATGACACAGAGGCAACCCGCGTCCCGCTCCTTTCGGAACAAAGTAACAAACACTGTGTTTGGCCGGGCTTGCGTTGTTTGACGATGACGGGGAATGGGGATTATTCATTATTGTTGCCATTCGTCGGCGGTACGCAGATCACGGGTTTCGATATCGCTGTTCATATGTTTTGATATTCGATCCCTCAGCTGTTATCCAAGCGACGGCGCCATCTCTGAGCATAGTTTGAAAGTAGTCAAGTGCGCGCGTAGATCGTGCAGATCGAATGCGTGCTGGTGACCGACTAATGACACGATCGCTTATTAGAGAACCCAACGAACAAACTCGCATTATTGGTAGTTTTTTACCATTCCAAGATATAATATCTGGAACAATTATAAATATTTTCTGCTTCTGCAGTGCTTGAGTAAGAATAAGCACTTCTAGCACTTTTGTCGAATATTAAATATATAATAAATTATTAAATACATAAAAAACTCCGTGCAATTACAGTTGTAATTTGTAATATTATAATGGTTTCAATTACTAATTACAAATTACAAATGTGATAAGCTTCAGATTTCACACTAATTACATACATATAATTAGAATTTAAAAAATGTCTAATTATGACTTCCAAATGTAAATCGGGTTTGAATGTCACACTAATTACATGGAATTGAAACCAAAAAATGTCTAATCACAAATTTTTGAGGTTTTGATCATAAATTACATCTATAATTTGTAATTAGTTCGGTTCTAATTACTAATTACATTTAGGGGAGCCTCGCTTTTCGTCAAAGAGCCGATAGCTAAAAATTAATTGCAAGTAACTGCAGATTCCGACGAGAAATTGTCCTTGGAATTAATATTTCACCCTGAAATATTCGTAATATCAAATTCTATAAAACAGTATTATGGTAAAGAGAAATCAGAACACCGCACATGTTATCGGTGACTCGTGTTACTGTAACTCACCCGATGTCCCGACGTATGTCATGCACGCACTAGACAACGCACTATTTTTGTTGTTCGAATATCTGAGCACGCTATATTACGCGCATCAAATAATCATGCAATGCAGTCTATAAGACTATAACCGCATGTGAATCAGCTAATTATGATAAACCGCGATTAACAATGACTGATGTAGTAATTAATTATCTGAGTGGACGATGAAAGTGCAGTAAGTATCTTACCGATTAGAGACGGGCCCTGCAGCAGATATTTTCGACTTCGTTTCACCCGGCGCGGGCGCGGATAATTCTTCTGCCACGATTTCAAGCAGTGGTTCCCCTGCGGTGTCTGATCTAGTGAACACGAAATTTAAACATGTTGTTTGCATTAACGAGTCTGCAAGTCGAGGAAGTTTTTTCTCTCAAATTTGAATAGACAGACGAATCAAATTAGACTTTGAAATTCTCAATTCCATCCTGACATGTAACAACGATCGAGGACGATATGCCAATGTTCGTGGCAGGTGCTACTCTGATTCTTTGTGCAGTTCATTTTTCTCCACAATTAATGACTACTAATTGGTTACCTAGAACTAATCAGCGGAACCAATCGACCACAGACAAATGGTGGTACCTCTGTTAAAATATGACCCGTTGGCTCGTTCTTTAGATTTTGGCCTGTTGTGCACCAAGATCGCAGAATCATATTCCGATAAAAATGAAAAAAGAGCCTATAAAACACGATTCGATTGAATTTCTGTGACTGTAACTGTATACGATCTATGAATGGGAACTTTCAAAAAAGGGTGAGTTGTTAATGCAACCTTACGTGATCGGGGAGACAGATCTTTTATTCTCGCTGATCGATCGAAGCTCCACTGATCCATCGCCGATAAGTTCACTCATCGCTTATTCTTATCCGAATACGTATATGAAGTCAATCGCAGATTTGTCATATTGATTTCATGATTTAAAAAGTATAGATGTACAGTATGCTGTGAACATGATCTCACACGTCACGGACGTTTCTGCACAAGATATATCTATTCTGATCACGAGCTGATATATTCCAAGACACAGAGATCAATTATTGATGAAGAGAGAGAGAGAAAGAATATTCTTAACAATCTCTGAGTGCACTACACTTGGCGCTTTTTATTAGTCGCAGCTTTCGCCAAAGAAAAGTCAGATTTTCGATTACTCTATGAAATCTGAATACATGGTACGCAGCAGGGAAGACAACGGTATCCGACTATCAACTGGACCACATAGATAAGTCTAATCAACCCGATGGTGGACGAGCAATGTGGAAAGACGTTGTTGCAAGATATGTACAAAGATTTCATCTCACTTCGTTCAAAGTCCGCAGCAGCCAGATTGTCCTTGTCCATTCATACACCACGACTTTTCCCTCCCACTCAAAGCTCTCGTGGAAATCGTTCTACTCGCGTACGTCGATTTGTTTACCGCCTCCTTTTACTCCCACGATTTCGTTCGTTTCCTGCACTCCCGCATTGTACTGGTAAATATTTTTTGGCAAATCAAAATCGATATCAATCGAGAATGAATCCAGCAAGAGGTGGCTTCTGCCGATGTGTAGGGTAGATGATGGTTGATTGGGCTCTTTCCCTCCCTTTCGTCCAATGTCTAATCTGTACACGTGCCTCGGTTGGCGAAGATTCGTGAACCCGCGATATGAACCAACTTGCCATTATTTTTGTGAAATTATACATCCCGCGAGACTAGACGGTGAATCATATTGATGATCAACTGCAAGAGTGACCCATCAGCATCGCTGCAATTACGCGACATGCAGCGAGTATAATACCAGACACAAAGAAAGAGAGAAATTGCACGGAAGTGGGCTGATCGAAATGTGTAGTCGCAGTCGCATCAGAATCATGTGACTAATTGATTACGTAATTAATATAATGAACAGTTCCATCTCAATGTACTCATATAATATATGAAGATGAAGATAGGAACGGCGTGAGGATTAGGAGGTGTAGATTCGCGAATACTCAAGAGATGAGATTTTGTACAGTCTTTATAAATAGACGATAATTGAACTGATAGCATGCATATATGTGACAGACAAGAGATATTTAATCCTCGAGTAAAGGATTATCGACTCAATATTGACGAATAATTTTTTGACAGAAGCTAAGGTGCAGCTATGTTAATCTCTATGATCTATCCGCAGACAGACTGCAGTAGAGTAATTGAAGAGTCCCGGAAGATTCGCCTTTGGAATTAAATTTCGAAGCCGATCCATTCGCATCCTGCATACCAGATACTGATTCGTCAAAGTGTCTCGGATAGCTATCGTTTATAATCAAAAATCACGAGTGACAAAAAAACCGATTTCAAAACCAAACCACTCAACCGATTTTGATGAAATTTATATGGGACCAATCTGAACGTATACCCTTTCGAATAAAAAAAAAAGAATTTTCCAAATCGGTTTATAAATAACGGAGTTCTGAGGTAACAAACATTAAAAAAAAAAAAAAAAAAATACAACCGAATTGAGAACCTCCTCCTTATTTGAAGTCGATTAAAAATTAGCAATTGGTAGTTTGCAAATGATTCAAGTGTCAAATAACAAACACTCAGGAGAATTTCTACCAGAATATCGCATCATATGTGGCCTAATTGCAGTGATTGAAAAACTGAAATTGGACCTCGAAAGTAATTATTTTCCATCTTCTAATATTTTTTTTCCTATTCTCCTGGATTCCTTGGCAAATTTCGCAATGGGATATTGGGAGACGTGATCCTCGTATATAGCTTTAATTTGATATACCTACGCATATTATATGTATATCGCTGATATTTGAATAGCGAGTCACCAAGATATCCCCATTTTTTAACAAGATAGTGGGTCGGGGCAGGTTGTCGCGAAATCATTGGGACTTTTCTGCATTTCGACTTTTCTGTGGTTTCTTGAGTCCGGATCAACTTTTTCGGGATTTTCGGAGTCTCGGTCGACTGTTTCGTGGGTTCCGGAAAAAATACAATGGAATACGAAAATCATGGCTGAAAAATATACATTGGAAACCCGAGCTTTTCACATCAGAACAAAAACAAGAAAACCAAGATGCAAAAAAATATTATTCATCATTATTGACCCGTTTTCGCCATTTAGAATACTTAATTGGGACAACTTACCCCGGGGTCTGTCAATGTTCCATTCAAATAATATTAAAATTGATAAATTTCCATTCAATTATCTTTATTTTAAATAACTAAATTCAATTTATAGGATGGATTAATATACTTATTAGGAAAGAATAAAAGGAATCCATGAGCGCTGTATAAATATTAAATTTCTCATTTTATTGATTAAAGGTAAATATATAAATTATTTCGAGAAAACCTACTTAGACTTGCTTTGGAACAACCAAAAATTTTATGTAGGTGCGCAAAGGATGCATCTACAATACCCCATCTCAACGTTTGAAAAAAAAAAATTCTAAAAAATCCTAAAAATCAGAGAGTGAAAAGTGTGACAACTAGCCCCGGTCTCCCCTAATATAGTATTCTCAACCATAATTTCAGTTTGACTGACTATTTTTTACAGCCCTGTCAATCATAAAATTCGACAACGATACATATGAATTTTTCTCAGTGCATAAATGTAGATTTTATGTGGCACGTGCTACGTACGTACGGACCCGCAATCTACCCGGCTCGCAACTTGATAAAAAACAATCGGGTTTAGACTGACTATGGACCAGCCTTGAACTTCCTGTTATTCATTTTGTTTCTAGCTGTTTTGAATTTTTCAAATCTGACTCAGCTGTTCAAAAAACCTTCGAGTAACAATTTTCATGAGATTTTGAATGTTTCCAGTGTTTTTACCAGCAAATTGGATCCGCCATTTTGAATTTCGCAAATCTGACTTCAGATTCGTGATCAGCGATACGAAAAACGACGTGGTACCAAATTTCATTCAAATTGGTTCATCCTTCCCCAAGACATCGTTAATTTTATTTCGAATTGATTTCTTCGGTATTCTGTTTTAGCGCTGTTTTATTTTTTAATCCTAGTCATTTTATGGAACTGCGATACACTTTTTCAGTCCTTTGACAAATAATTTGCAAATACCGATTCATTGTTAATCTCAATCCAACGTTATCATACAATAATCCAGCCATCTCGGTCAGATAATTTTCTCTCGACTATCGGTTAAAGTCCTCCGTGAATTTCGGACAAATTATAGAAAAACAGCTGCGTAAAGTCCGTTCCTTTCGAAATTCGAAGGTCGTAGTGTCTCGTAAGGCATATTGACTGTATCAAACTATTTTTCACGCTAAAGTAACACGATAAGAGAAAGCCGCATCAATGCATGTTTACAATGCGAAAACCGGTTCGTGTTACACGACCGGATAGAAAAGTGAAAATACGATATTCTTATTCAAACACTTTTCATGAGTCATGTATATACATATAACGTATGTACGTGTTAAAGTGCATATCGTGTCAATAAATCGGCACAAATATGATACGCGTTTCTATATGTACAAGTAAACCGTCAAAACGAAGACAACGGAAGTTGGTCAGAAAGACCCGCGGTTCCATGATGTTCAATAATAAATTAACGACGTAAGAAAAAGAAAACCGATCAAACGTTGTCTCAGAGTCAAGGCAACATTTGGACTTGTAAAATAGTGGGACATGTGTACGATTGCTTTTTCTGATTCAAATTTCTGTGCTGTCTGGGTTCCTTCGGTTTCCCAAAACCAAAATCGGTATCTATAACATTACATTAACGCCAAAGTCACATATTTACCTTTCACCGGGAACCGTGGATCGTAGAATTTCACTTTGTAGAATCGAAAATCCTGCGTCACCACTACAAATCGGTTATAGCTCACATCAGTTTTTTTATGTGAAAAGAAAGAGAGGAGAGAGGTGTATAACTATCCAGTTTACGATTACTTGCACACAGATATTTAGCGTCTATTTCGCATGCGCAAAAAATGGTCAATTTTGACAAAATTCAAGTTTTCAGGGACAGTTTCTAAACTAGAGCCGAAGGAACCGCGAGGAGATATACTTATAGCCGCGGCTCGCGATGGACATTCATAAGTAAACTAATGAGCTCGTCTGTAAATTTTTGGTGGGGGAAGAAGTGAGCCAGGAGTGGGAAACGGACAGCCGGAACATTCGAATGGTAAAATTGATGATGAAAGGACGACGATTCTCGACTCTTATCTCGATAACGGATTGGGTAGAAATGGACGTGAGGTCCGAAAGGGAGAAGTGTGACACGTGGCCTCATAGAAAAAAAACATTTTTATCATTTATTTTGACTAGATAATAAACGCTGCGGGTACCCATCTTCGATCAGTGTCGATTTACAGCCAACCGGCGATAAGTAGATATTACAAATAATCAGGCTACGTGAGATAATCGGTCGAGATTCTCCCGACTACGAAACACCTAGATAAGGCACACACTGAGATTGTAAAAATTTTCATTCGACTTAAGTGCGCAATTGAACAATGTTCCGTTTTTGGATTCCTATAGCTATAGATGAAGAAGTTGTCCTCAAATCATCAAAGAGCTCCCCGTACTGTTCATGTCTTCTTGGAGCTGCGTCCTGTCTTTGACTCTCGTGCACATCAAACTGTACTCCAGAACGCCGATCCTGACGTTCATCTCGGATACTTCGTTCTTCATTTTCGTTATCGTCTTCTTTATGTTTATCAACGGGGCTGCAAGAAAGGGACACAATTTAGACACGTCATTTTCCAACATTAAATTTATCCGATTTGTCTCCGAACGATTGAAATTTTCACTCACTTCCGTCGGTCATGTTTGATCCCCTCTCATCCATTTCTCGTTTAATTTGTTCCAATTCGTCCGTCAACTTGTTCAGAGTTCTCGTTCTCTCGGTGACTCCCCCGCTAACGTCTCTGTACTGTTCCTTCACCCTTGACAAGTCATCCTGAGAAAATAATCACAGATTTCAATGTCGACCTCCTCAAAGATTACAAATACTAAATCGATATCGAGGGTTTTATTCTTCGTCATTTTTATCGTCTTTCTATTTTTGTAATCGCTCTTTAGTCTCGGGTACTTTGTCGTCCTTGGAATTGTAATCGGCGTACGCCATTCCCGCACAGGGATTATCACCTCGATAAATATTCCTGTGAAAACTGACAAAACACCTGCATTATCCGGTATTCGTTCAGGACAGGTTCCAGCTGCCTGTTCAGATACATTTCCCTAGTTTTTATCTTGTCCAAAGTGTTGCCGATGTCGGAATGCAGCTTGTCCAATTGGCCCTTCGTGCCTGCGAGATTTGTGCGAATGTTCGAGCGATGCTGCTTCATCTGGTCCAGGTGAGCCCTCCAGTCTCGAGAATCTGAGGTTTTGAAAATTGAACAAACGCTCGAGATTCTTCATTTTTTTTTCATATAATCAACCTACCGGTTTTTACGGTCACTTTCAACTGCGGTAAGACTCTTTCTAGTTCCAGTTTCCATTCTTCGGTGTCTGTTTTGGATTCTAGAATATTTTCCGGCTTCTGAACGTCGTACTTGAATCAAAAATCACAATTCATCATCAAACACATCATTTACGATACCATCAGGGTGGCCGTGAAAATTTCAATATTTGAACAACGCGGCTTTTTTCACTTTCATACAATCTCTGCTCTCTCAATTATTTCCGGCTTTACCAAATTTAACAAAAGATTGTTATTCAAAGATCGAAGAAACGTTCGGATCCCTCATTAAATTCACCATATTTTGTCCGTAGAGTTTAGTTATATCGTCGACATGCAGAACGTCGTCGTCATCTTCCTCTTCGTACTCGGCCAACATTTCCTCCTCAACTTTTTCCAGTATCAATTCGGCGTCGTCGTCCTCGATGTCGGGCTCAGGCGTGGGGTCTTCGGGAGGTATTTCGACCCTAGCGATCAAAGAAATTCATCGTTATTGAACATAAAAATGCACGGATCAGAGTTTCCCTACTTCTTCCACTTGAACTTGGCCACCCTGATGGCTTGGTCGGCTAGGGAATCCAGTACGTAGACGGCATGCTCGCCGACCCCCTGCTTCAACTTGTTTGGAGGGAATTCAATGGGAACTTCCGTGGCCCTGAGGTGATCAAGAATAATGGATATCGTGGAGTTTGGGTCGTCGTATTCCTGAGGTTGTTCGAAGCTCGCGCCGCTTTTCCTGATCAGCCAAGCCGCGAGAGACGTAAACACGTAGAATTGCTCGCCAGGGTTCGTCGCCACGACGAAATAATGCCTGCGGACAGAGTCGAAGCGTTAAAAAAAGAACGCAACAGAGACGAACGGAAAGAATCACCTGTTTATCGGCTTCATTTTGAGGTTCTGTACAAATTCCTGATCGTAGTTCAAGATTTTTAGCTTCTCGACGAGATCCTCCATCCTGACGCTGGCCACGTAGGACGCGCCGGGGGCGGCCGGATCTTCGACAACAATTTTCTGCGATTCCCGAAACATCTCGTCCGATTCGTGTTCAATTACTTCGTATGTTTGACAGATAAACAAAAACTATCGCTCGCGCTTCGCTCGATCGATCGACTCGTCCTCGGTCCTAGGGAATATTTTCGCCGGTCACGTGGTACGCGTCTGGTGACCTTATAGCGGGAGGCAGCGCTGACCTGCGTGAAGTGTGCATTTTGACGTTTTGACATAAGAGTAGTTTGTAGATATTATTTTTCTAAACAACTCGGCGACCTTGGGCGCAGCTAGCCTCGACCCGTTCGTGGTTTTAATTTTTCTTTCGTATCGCGGAAGTTATTAGCGGTTTCGATTGATCGTCGGTATGATGGTTTCCGAGCCGCTTTTGTTCGCGTTTGCTCTATTCGACACGGGCGCTGTGCTGTTCCTACTCGTGTATTTCGTATCCTTTTTACACCGCTGATACTGTGTCTGTATATACCATCGTTGATTCGATTGATTGTTACATCGGTTCATTATTAGGATGCGTAGCGGTTTGTTTTTGTCTCAACTTCGTCTAGGGGATTTATTTTCTTAGAGTTTCCTAGACTGGTGCGGGACGCGCTTCAGAGCGGGAAAATTTGAACCGGTAAACACGAATCGGTTACAAAAGCGACAATAAAAGATACGCATTTTAGAGGTCTGGGACAAAGAGTATGTAGAATGAAAGTATGTAAGAACTCGATGCGAAGTGACGCACGTCGTTGACGCGGTCGTCGGTGTATCTCGGCGTTCATCTTTTTAAATAGAATCCCGGACAGCTTTTGTATATTTTTCTTTCACGACAGTTTTCACTCAAGTATAAACAACCGTGTTCTGCGACTGGTCGGCGAATGACTGCGTATAACAAGACGGTTTCACTTGCACTGTTGGAAATATCTCGAAATTTCTTATGCAAACGGGAATTAAATTTACGAATCCTGCTGATTTAAGTGAAATTGATTTAATTAATATTGAAAAAAAATACCGAGTTTTCGATCACTGTATCTCAATATTGGTACGGTTCTATTAAATTTATGAAACTGTTTTGGAAATTCGAAACATACTATGATTATTTTTTAGTTTTCAGTGACGAAAGGGTACTTCGGTCAATTATCAACAGTCCATTCAATTAAAAGCGTGAAATTTTCATTTTTTGGTGCATTCTGCAATATTTAATGATTCGATTCTGAAATTATCTCAGCAGTGGAAACCCATTTTTAAATGAAATTATCGTCGATTTTCATATCATAGGAGTATCCAGCCGAATTTCATTTCAAAACATTTTATACATGAAATCTTAGTATACTCTTGAGTATAAAATTTCCGAATGATTTTCAATTTGCAAAACTGTTATATGAATATTCAAATATTAAGAAAGTTGAATGCTTCTCATCCATTTTTATAAAACTTCGTATCTGCAGGTTTGAAGCGGGAATCAGGAATAGATGAGAAAATCTTTATTCGTTTGAAATTCCTGAATTAATTATGATTAGTCGTGTTCGATATTGACAGATATTTCCTGGTATTTGCATGTTATACAGAAGCGTTCGGCCTTCGGAATGTTTCGAAACTCTGATTTATACGGGTTCCAGATGCCTTGACAATAAACCTCTCGCTTCGACGGCGAGGCTCTCGGATGAATATTAATCCCTCGGAGCTATTTTTCTATCGCTCGAGGTGTGCGTAGACACACAGCCTAGATAAAGAGAAGCAAGATTTCAATTCTCGATTGTTAGTCAAAACTATAAGGCATCAGAATTCTCAGAGGTGTACAGGAAATCTTTCGGCAATTAAAAACTTTTATTAACCGAACAGATACGAAACTTATCGCGCAACTGTACGAGTGTTGACAAAATGATAATAGCACTCGAGATTAGTCTGGTTAACATCAATTTCAGAAATTCGAGGGCTTCCGTGTGCGTGGCGACGATAACGATACTCCGTTTAATGTGTCAGGTGTGTCGCTCAAGCTCCGAGTCCTGAAGATGACGCGGAGCGACATTTGCCGACATTTGACGGAACCGCGGACCCTGCAGCGGTAGAATGCAATGATAGAATAGAATTATCAAGGGAAGTTGTACCGCGGTCTTGCGGTTGGCAGGCCGAGAACAAGCGGCTATTAATAATGCCACGGTTCACGATAGACCCGCGATAATGGTCAGGAATAACGGAAGCAAAACGCGAGGATGAAATATGAACGTGCGGAAGGTGAGGGGCGAGGGGATGGCGATGATCGCGGGGGTGTGGAAAGAATTGGCTTTGTTATTAGCGCAGCAGCAGCAGCCTAGTCGACCCAGTTTCGTTTTGACATTACCTTTGCGATTGTGTGAGCGCACACATTCGAGTTTCGGGAAGTATGCACGGGACGTGGAGAGACACACAGAGACTGGTAGAATATCGATCTCCGTTATAATAGGGCTTGCGGAGGGTTAATCCGGGAGAGGATGAAATATGAAATAGTGGAAGCACTGCACCAGACGTCGAGGGGATTTGATTTCCTAAGCTCTTTACTAATTGTTCCTCGAACAGCGCCGTTTTCCTTAATAACTAAACGACAGGTGATTACGCTCTCCGACTTGGAATGCGACTACCTCAATGCCCAGCAATGCTGCTCCAAATTGAACATGGTAATTATTCATCATCCAGACTGCTCCCAGAGAGGTCATAGAATATCGATTCGTCTCTCGTATTTATAATCATCCTCATTCGTGCGGCGGAATATTCAAATCGGCTACATTATTGGATATTCCTGAGGTTGTAAATTGTTCAATACCTCAACCATTAGGAATGTACTTCGGGTTAAAAACTATTGATATTGTACCGATGCCAACAAGTTTGGTCCGATTACAAGTTCCCATTTTCTAATTGTTTTGAAAATCGCGCATTTATTTGTGCCTTTCTTTAACCCGAACTACATCCTTAATATCAGTATTTTTCCCGAGTACTTTCCGTCTCCTTATCAACCGCAACGTGCCGCAAAGTGGAAGCATGTAGCCACTACGAGCCACGAGCACGATTCGATAAAAAAGCAATCTGCAGAAAAATCAGGCAAATTATGTCGTTGACTTTATTATTACATAATTTACGGTTGACCTCGGATATTGCGTCCAATTTTCCGTACAGTGGGTCGTTCCGAAAATAGTTGGACACGTTTTCCTGGTGCTGATGCTCCTTTGTCACGGGCAGTGGGTCCTGATGGTCGTCAATATGCCGATGGCTCTCTGGCTGCTGTACGAATTTTTCACAGTCCCAACAGGAAACATGGGGATTTACGATCCAACGGAAATCCACAATCACGGACAGCTCAAGAAACACCTGAGGGACTGCATGGTCTATCTCGGATATTACCTAGTTTTTTTCTTCATATATCTCTACTGGTGAGTCCCCCCTTCCGCCCACCACGTGCACCACGTGTGGCTCGATTGTATCACTCGAGGGGCTCGTAGCAATAACACTCGAGGCCTTCTTCTTGCTCCGCGAAGCAAAATTAAATTTCTATTCCACGAACCTATAAAAAGTCCTCCCCTCACCTTTTCCCTCCCTCGGTTTTATCTTATAGCCATGTTTTTCTCGCTGAATTGTCCTATTATTCGGGGTTCGATTTTCCACAGCATGATCATCGCGCTGTTGAAGGGTGACCCTATCAGAAGAAACGAAGACGACATGATCGAGTTTTAGCCTGTTGATTGTTTCATCGAGACTTTGTGATATTCGTAATTTTGTTTTTACGTCTAACAACTAATGTTTCATTAGGACATAACTACGTTAATTTATTTACATGTATATTATACACATACAGTTTTCATTTCAATCGAGAGACTGAACTCCCTATGGGTACGGCGCAATCACCTGTTCAGGGATGACAAAACAAAAAGTAGAAACTCTTGCTTCCCTAATTATAGCAGCGTTACTATCATCGACAATTATTTGCAGATATTATCTCGCGCGTGTACGATATCTGACAGTTTAATAATAAATTATAATCGTAATAAGCTATATTAAAGCCTTTGTTCAAACATTGTCCCCGCACCCCTCCGTTCACCCTGCGGGTCATGCGTTTCTCCCCAATGCCCGATGTTTGCTCTCTGACCGTGACGTAACTTTACTGTTTCTTTTTTCTCAATTTTTTTTAATTCTTTATCTCGAACAAACAGTGTCCTGGCGTTACAGCTCCACAAACTGTAATATTATGTGATTCAAATTTCGCGTGTCGTATTATATTTTTACGTTTTATCTGTAGTTTTGTGAATTATTGTAACTCAACGATTGTCAAATTTAGGAAAATAAAGTCGAGGTATGTAATGGTAATTAAAACGTGACAATTACGATACAGATGTGTATCAATGCCACTAGTCACCGAAATGAAAACGAGCCGCAGGTTACAAATGAAATTTATTCCAAAGGTTACGTAAGATAATAAATTGTAAATTAATGACCGCTCGAGCTGCCGCAGTTCGATACAAACAACGAACAAAAAAATATATATACTATACACACACACCTGAACACGCGTTCTTTATTCGACGATATTTCACTCCTGCCATTCTTCGCCTCTTCACGCTTTCACCCAGGGGTTTCTATATATCCTTACCCGTATCGATGTCTTTAGTCATTGTTCGGACCAAGGTCAGCGTCGAGGGTAGCTAATTCTGCGTCGTGAATAGCTCTGCGCGTTTTTTTTTCTCTATTTCACTCGCTCATAGTCAGAGACTGCTATAGAAAAAAATTACAAGATGGGAAACGAAAATAGAGAAAAATAAGACCGAGGAGAAGTTAAGCGAAGTTATCAAATTCTGACAGACAGAAATGAAATCGCTGAATTATCCTACTACGGTATCTCTCTCTCCCCTTGACCATTGTTCCCATAATGTCGTCTGGTGCAGCATTACATCGCCTTGGGTGCAGGGTGAACGCATTGACCTTCCGAGATGATCGTTCGGTAGGATAAAGCCTCCGGTTGTGCAGTGGCGAATCAATTTTGTAGAGTCTGCGTATTTTGGGAAAACGACGTTGGCCCATTATCAAGTGGGCAACGCTACCTCGACCCTTCGCGCCTCATGAACCTCGGTAAGTTATTGCAGGGCTCGATAATACCCGGAGTCGCGATATATGGAGACTGAGTCTCTAAGTCTCAGCCTCGGAGTTGGAATTAAATGACGCGACTCGAGATTGGAATATATACAGACGTTGGGCGCGGTAGAAAATCACGGGGACGAGAATTTATCGGTATCCGTTATTCGTCGCGAAGGACAATAAATGCGATCGGTCGAATGTATATTGTAGCTCGGTTACACTCTGCCTGATATTTGGACCTTATCTTTCAGGTCAAACGTAGTTATTATACCTATACACGAGCGGAGAGCAATTTTACCAGAGTCTAATATCCCAAACCTAGTTGCAATTTGTCCTAAATTGCGTCTGGATTATATAGCTCTAAAAATAGGATTTCAACGAGAGGGCGTGTAATCGTGGCTAACATGCGATTTACGTGGGTTTTACATTCCCAGGCGCTCCCTCGGCTCGGGTCTATGCGGCGAAAGAGAGAGCTGCCCTAGCCGAGAGGATATAATACTGCGAGAGTGGGACCGAGAACTTGCCGCGTTTAACTTTGTTTGATACAAACACGAATGTGACAAGATTGGACCAATTTAACGACACCGGAAAGATTCTCTACCTCCTCGCGTCCAATTCCAAACCGCGATCCATATATGATAGGTATAATATCAGATCGTATCAAAAATCCGATATCGAACGAACGGATCGGAACTCGTGTAGTTTAGACTAATTTCGACCCTGGCCCTGGGGGGCGTTAAGGATGTCCATACAATCCCAACCAAAAGTGAGTCTCGTCGTCAATATCGAGTACTTCGAGATGAGATAAAAATCGGAAAAAAAATCAACCACAATCAAGATGATAAGAGTATTCATTTTCAATAATAATAATGCCCAAAAGTTATCAACAAATTGTTTAAAAAAATCATTGTTTAACAAATTTCCTGGTGACGTTATTTTTTTCATGTCAAATGAATTCGTTAATCTTTCCGAATACACGTGAATTTTTTCAGAATTTTGTCACTTTTTTTTAATTTCCGTTTTCGATTTTGAAAAATGGAGAAAAAAATCTGAATTTTGGATATGTTATCGTGGAAACAATGTAGATTACAATTCCGAAGTTTCCGGAGCGTGGAACTAATAGTTTTGTAAATACAGCCTTTAGAAATTTCCGAAAATGGAAATTTAAAAAAAGTTACAAAATTCTGAAAAAATTCATGTGTATTCGGAAAGATTAACGAATTCATTTGACATGAAAAAAAATAACGTCACCAGGAAATTTGTTAAACAATGATTTTTTAAACAATTTGTCGATAACTTTTGGGCATTATTATTATTGAAAATGAATACTCTTATCATCTTGATTGTGGTTGATTTTTTTCCGATTTTTATCTCATCTCGAAGTCCTCAATATTCACGACGAGACTCACTTTTGGTTGAGATTGTATGGCCTATACGTTCTTAAATTTGAATGGCTCGATATGGTATTCGTTCCGTACCACTCCTCATTCTACTTTTTATCTGATCGACTGATCCCGGGCTCACGAAACCGCTCTGGAATTACTCGTAATCATGCAAAGACGTCGTTCCCCACGTTAACTCTGCGTCGTGTATAGTAACAGGCCATAAGTCGTTTAGTTCCTCTCTCTCTCTCTCTCTATACCTTTTTTCCGTCACGGTTGTGTAAGAAGCTCTGTTATATCTGCAATGGCTCGTACAAATTACAACCGTAACTTTGCTAAAAAGTCGACAGCTGTATCATTAAAATCGAATCAGCGAAGAAGAGAGAAACTAACCGAATCTTTTTCCGACCCGCGAGATTCGAAATTCAAAAAGCGCGCGACGGGACGTGAAATCAATTTGGACCTTCGTCGAGGCGACCGCCGCGACGCCGCGGCTCAAACTCGCGAATAGCGAATCTCGATTATCTCGAGGCAGCCTCGAGCTCGCGCGCGCGGCGCGGGTGTTTATCGGGTCGCGTCTGTGTGCGTGTGAGAATCCGGAATCGTCTGCTCGCCGCGGTGTGTCCACCGTTGCTCTTTAGACGGTAGTGAGTCTGGATAGCCGAGTAGCCGAGTAGCCGAGTAGCCGAGTAGCCGAGTAGCCCCGTAGGCACCCGCTGCACCGCGAGTCAGCGATTGTGGTCAGAAATGTGTCGTCGATGTTTTCCAAAAATATTCAGGCTTTCGCGTCGAATCTACCGTTGACGTTCGACCGAATCTATCGCGGTGAAGGTGGTCCCCGCAGTTTCCCATTACAGAGCACTAGAGCAGTGATCGTGTTTCTCTTCCCCTCGTTTCGACCTATCTCCCCGTCGCACGGTGCTCCCTGTATCTCGCGAGTCGTCGGTCGTCGTGGCGAATGACGATGTATCCGAGGAGGGTTGTCGGTCCCAAGGAATAGGGGCGGGACTCCGGGACTCTGCGACTCCGGAACCCGTGACGGCGAGGAGGAGTCAGGAGTTCCTCCGAGTGCCGAACCAAACGACCGCGGAGGTGAAAGAGGCTGGAGAGTCGGGTCCGCTCGCGAGATTCGTTGATACGTAACCATCGATGCGATAGAATTCCCCTCGGTGTTCGGTTTACGCTGATTAACTGTATGTTTTGACAATCGGGATTCCGTGGTAGCGTGGCTTTCGTCTCACTCACACGCACGCGATGGCGGGTACCAAATCCGTGGCGAACGTCGTGCAGATCAAACCCGTCGAGATATCACAGCAGCTACAAGACGGGGAGAAGTTCGTCAAGTGGGATGAGGTGAGACTTTATCCGTCATTTCTATCAGATTCGAATATCGATCTTTTTTCCCGCATGTCAATAACAACGTCGCCTGCTGTCAATGTCAATGTCGATCTCGATCTTGTTCCCTCGGTTTATAAACCGATCGTTTACTGCCATATTTGCGTGAATATTTAAAAAAACCAGTCTAACAACAAATGAACAAAAAAATCTCGTACTTAATTTTAGCTCGACACACAGATAACGTCGAGTTATTTATGCTTTTAATATTATCAACGATTATCTCTGCTGCCTCATAATTTATTGTCTCGGAAACTTTTTTCCTCCGATATGCTCGGGAGATTTTGTAATAATAACAATGGGTAAAAGCACTTCCATACTTGATCTCAGTTTCCAGATTTCAGGCATTGAAGAATAGTCTATTCTATTTCAGGCCACATAGCCGTGATCAAATAGTACCATTATTCATCACATTCTGTTTCCTTTCATTCAAAGTAGCTTCTCTTTAATACGGATGATTCTTGAGTTACAGAGACGGGTGTAGGAGAATTAGTTTCATTTGATCTAAGAACCGTTAGAAGATATAAATATCGCTTCACGGACATCGCGAATTAAAAGGCGGAGATAAATGATCGTGTATTAAGCATGTGCTTCTTTTTCCTCCTCGTAGGATTCTGGAGTTGGAACTCCGGTCACACTCAGGGTCGATAAATATGGGTTCTACCTTCACTGGGTGGACCAAAACAACGAGATGGACATGCTCGATATTTCCACCATAAGAGACACGAGGACTGGGAAATACGCTAAGATTCCCAAAGTAAGATTATCCAGTCCATTATTTTTTTTCACATGCATGAAACTAGAGTTGCTGTAACATACATTTGTTTGGGGCACATCGGCGACTTCTGGATTAGAACTAAAGATTTTGGGTACACGAAGGCTCGTCGGCTCGATTTTTATCTTCAACGGCTGATAAATGACGCATAGCGGTAATTTATCCAAAGTATCCTACGGCGACTCGATCTTCCCGACAATTAGCACGAGGAGGAGGAGGTCTCTGAGAAATGACGTGCAATTATTGCTGTCTGCTGATATAAAAATAGAACCTTACCTGCCCTGAGGCTGATGGCTGTTTCGGTTATTCGTAGATGTATTGTTGATTTCATGCGCTAGATCTTCCCATTGTGCGGTGTAATCGATTGGGACTATAAACAAATAACGCTTGACGTGCGAGCAACAGTTTTCCTTTAAATCAATAAACTGTTGGTAGCCGGTGATAAAACTTTTCCACAACGGATCGGCTAGTATATAGACGATCGAAAAGTTTATATTTATGGCTCGGTGTTGTTGGAGCCGGTGGTTTTATGGTTTTGCTAACAAAGGCTATTGTTGATTCATCGAGTCCACTCGGAACGACTAGCTAAAAGGTGAAATTTCCTTTGCACAGGATCCGAAATTAAAGTCCCTGGTAACAATGGGCTCTCAAGATTGTCTGGAGGAAAAGACTGTGACGGTGTGTTACGGGTCGGACTTTGTCAACGTGACGTTCATAAATTTCTGCACAACACGAGCCGAGATCGCCCGCCATTGGACGGAACAGCTGTTGAAACTTGCCTACAATTTGACGCAACTCAACACAAGCACGATAATGTTCTTGCAGAAAGCGCACACCAAGCTTTCGTTGACGGCTGACAAGTCTGGAAAAGTTGCGATTAAAAAGTAAGTATGTATTGCGAAACATCGACGAGACTTTTCTCAACGCGAGACGTGTAAACGTTTCATACATTTTCAAATAAAAATCTCTCATCTGATTTATATGCTTTCAGCGTTATAAAAATGTTCACACAGAATAAAGAGGACCGTAAACGTGTTGAAAAAGCACTCGATATATCCGGCATGCCTTGCGGCAAGGTGAGATTATTTGCTATCCATCGTTTCTACGTTTTGGGTCCATGTCTATTTTGGAAAAGCTCTTCCAGAAACCATTGAATGGAGAATTATTTGTTCTTCGCTTTGAAATTCGGCAAAAGGGAACAAGAGAAAATTGTGACCGATTACTAACAAAGGCATTCGTAGAAAGTGGCCGAAAAGTACACATTTCGACGGTTATTCCTCAAATATTGACTCAATTATCTGTTTTTTTTTAAATTTGTATCTGTATTCTGTGAATTATTTGACCTCTCAAGTTTTCTTTGGCTGAAGGCCAAACGCTCGAGTTTCTCAATACACAGTAAAAGAGTTTTTGATTTTAGTGTTTCCAAAGCCTCGCTTGTTACGGTTCTGCATTTAATTCAGTCTGTCACTTTGATGTGTTTTCTCTGACAAGTTCTCCACGAATTTATCACCCGTTGTACATTAGACGTGCCTATAATCTGTCTTGGGATGCTACAAAGGTTCGACACCATTGATGCAGAGCTTCTGGTTGACGACCATACATAATTTATACTCGTTTGATCATTTCTTTTAGCATAATGAAATCTATGTAGTGGATTGACTATTTTTCAACATTGCTGGCTCTGTCGTGATTGTTTGAATATTTATTTTCAATTCGTTGTTGACTCTGATCCAAGCCCGATTTCAGTTCCTGAGAATAATTCAGCATTTCTACTCCCTCCCTGTTTGTTGATGCGTTTTCATTTTTTCAAATAAATATTTAGAACCGTTAACGGTCGGAGTGAAATTTCCCACGAATTCAATTCTGTCTCGATAAACAATAATTGTATACAAGTCCGCGCGCACTTCACCGCCACTGCAACAGAATTTATTTATTCGAGTAAAGCAAAGGATTTCCTGTAAATCATATTTCACCGATCGTTGTACTGGCCTTTGGCCAATGAGACGAAGGAAGTTATAAATTTATTCTCGTAATCTTCAGTCAACTTTCGTAGTTATGAAAAAAAAACGACATTAAAAATTTTACTGCTCGTATCCAGAAAGTTAGTTCTATATTAGGGCAAAAAAAAAGAACACATCGGTAGGCTTAAAGACTGTCTGTAAGTTTGAAATTTTTTTCAGAACGACGCTATACCCTTGCAGAAATTCCAGTTCGAAGACTTCTTTAATTTTTACAAGTCATTGACCCAGCGCGCGGAGGTGGAAAAGGTGTTTGACAAAATCGTGGGCACTGCCAAGCGCAGAATCATGTCTGCGGCGCAACTCGTCGAATTCTTGAACAAGACTCAGCGAGATCCTCGCCTGAATGAGATTCTATATCCGTACGCAAACACTGCGCGAGCGAAGGACATCATCAACGAGTACGAGCCGAGCAAGGTGAACGCAGGGAAAGGCCAGCTCAGCTGCGACGGGTTTCTCAGGTACTTGATGAGCGAGGATAATCCCATCATGGCTGTATCCAAATTCGATCTATCCGACGACATGGACCAGCCACTGGCGCACTATTTCATCAACTCCAGCCACAACACTTATCTGACGGGTAAATCCTCGCAGTTTCCTTCACATTTTTTGTCTCTTCATCTTTTTCATCACTTCACGCATGTTTTATCGTTTTTTAACTCAAAAATTGAATTTTGTTCCCTTGCTATTTGATCAGATTTTTGTTCGTTGGTTCGTCTTTGTTACCAAGTCTTCATTTTTTGTTTTCATTGCGAATCAATTACTTTGATCACACGCATCAGTGAGTGAAAATATGTTTAAAATTTTGTTCAGGACATCAACTGACGGGCAAAAGCTCTGTTGAAATCTATCGACAGTGCTTACTGGCTGGATGTCGCTGCGTGGAATTAGATTTTTGGAACGGCAGATTTGACGAGCCGATGATTGTTCACGGGTAACGCTTCCTCTCCTACACACTTTTCTAACAACGTCTTAACACGCTGTTGTGTCTCTGTCTTTTCTCAGTCCGTCGACCTTTTTCATCACAAATTATTTAACACCCTTTTTCACAATTTTCAGATACACGTTTGTGCCTGAAATATATGCCCGCGACGTTATCGAGGCGATAGCTGAGAGTGCCTTCAAAACATCCGAATATCCCGTCGTGCTGAGTTTCGAAAACCATTGCAATCCCAGACAGCAGGCTAAAATAGCTCAGTATTGTCGGGAGTTTTTCGGCGACATGCTGCTCGACGCACCGCTAGAATCTCACAAGGTGCGAAAATCATTCGCTTTCATTCCAGTTTAATTCATCGTCGAAAGTTGGACTCAACGAAACTGATCTTTGTTCACTGTAGCTAGAACCGGGCCAGGAACTTCCACCGCCGTCTTCTTTGAAACGGAAGATAATAATCAAGAATAAAAAGAAGCATCATCACAATCATCACAAAAAACATCACAAGAAGCAACAAGCCCAGTCGCAGGATTCTGGAGAAAATTCTCAAGGGACGGACGACAATGGTTCGGTCAATAACGGGGCCGAGGGTGAGAGCGGACCACCGCCCGATATCATACCACAAAATGAGGTCGTCGACGGCGTTGTTGTCGGCGCAGCTCCCTCTGATTCGCAAATAGGAAACGGCGACGTCCCTCGGAATCCACTGCTGCAGCAGAGACAAGGCAGCAAGGATAGTACGCAGGAAGACGATGGTTCGTAACGGAATCCATAGAGCGTAGAGAAACACGAAATTATTCATTAATACATTTTCATGAATTACAATTCACAGACGAAGACGACGATTCCACCACCGACGAAGAAGAGTCAAACGTCGAGGATATAAAGTTGAGAATCGGTGACAAGATTCCCGTACCGGACAAAGTCGCTACTGCCGCTACAGCAAAGGAAACTGAGGCTGGAGCCGAGATATCGGCGCTCGTTAATTACGTTCAACCGGTGCATTTCAGTAGTTTTGAAAATGCGGAGAGTAAGTTCATCTTTTGTCTCCGAATTCATCAAGTTTGATATTCAGTTTCATTGTCAGTAACGGGGGTTTATTCACAGAGAAAAATCGTATGTACGAAATGTCGTCGTTTGATGAGAAACAAGCAACGACTTTGCTCAAGGAACGACCTCTGGAGTTTGTCAATTACAACAAACACCAGCTATCCAGAGTATATCCCGCAGGGACCAGATTCGATTCCAGCAATTTTATGCCTCAAGTATTTTGGAACGCCGGTTGCCAACTCGTCGCGTTGAATTACCAAACTTTGGGTACGTTGGATATCTTTTTTCTAAAAATTTGTTTCCTCATTCCTTATTTATTCTACAGATCTTGCCATGCAACTGAACTTGGGAATATTCGAGTACAACCACCGCTGCGGATACATTCTAAAACCAGAATTCATGAGGAGAAAAGATCGGCGGCTCGATCCCTTCGCGGAATCCACAGTCGACGGCATAATAGCTGGAACTGTACACATACACGTGATATCCGCACAGTTTTTAACGGATAAAAGGGTGGGAACTTATGTGGAAGTAGACATGTACGGACTGCCGGCTGACACAGTCAGAAAGAAGTTCAGGACTAAGATCGTACCGAACAATGGAATAAATCCAGTGTACGACGAGGAGCCGTTTATATTCAAGAAGGTGAAACTCTATTCGCGTCAACAAAATCCATACTAATATTCAAAATAACTTGCAAATTCTGCTCCCACTAGGTCGTTCTGCCGGAACTTGCATCCATCCGGATAGCTGCGTACGAAGATTCTGGCCGTCTGATAGGCCATCGGGTCCTTCCGGTTGTTGGTCTCTGTCCAGGATACAGGCACGTAGCTCTGCGAACCGAGTGCGGACAACCGTTGCCTTTGGCCAGCCTCTTTCTGCACGTTATTGTGAAAGACTACGTGCCGGACGGTCTCTGCGACTTTGCCGAAGCTTTGGCCAATCCGATCAAGTACCAGAGCGAGTTGGAAAAGAGAACTAATCAGTTGTCCGTTCTTACCGACGACCTTGAAGAACCTACGGAGGGAGATTTGGAGGTGAGATTAAAAAACGATCGTGCGATCGGGCGCTCGATTGATCCTAACAACGACACTAACCCAATGAAACCTTTTAGGATAAGGATAAAATTGGAACGGGAGCGAGTTCTTCTAAGCCGACAGTAAGCTTGCTTGCTTGATAACGAGATATGTTACAAAGTGAATTCGTTATCTCTCGCTAACTCGCGTTTTACCATTATTTTAGGACGAAGTGACGAAGACCAAGCGTTTGCAGTCGTGCGGAGAACTGCCCGGGCCATTACCGATATCTGGCAGCCCACACGGAAGACCCTCCGTCGCAGGAATCCTTAATTCGCCAGAGATCCAAGAACTGGACGAGAGCCTGGCTGCACCTACGTTACAACCGAACGAAAGCATGGCGACGAAAAGTCCTGTGAATTCGGGCACTGGTCAGTCATTTGATTCAACAAAATCCTGGCTAGTTTCGTAATGTTACATTTTCGTGATCTATTGTTACAGCAAACGACGAGATTGTAGCAGAATCGTTTGAAAAATTGATGGAGAACAAGCTGGTAAAAGACAAGAAAATGGAGCTGGATAAAAAACTGGAATCTTTGAGGAAAAAACACGAGAAGGTACTTGCGACGTGGAAAAATTGATAACAAATCATTCACTGCAACGTAATGAATGAACTTTATTGTTTGTAGGAAAAGATGAGACTGCAGACGCAAAAGGGATCGTTAGACGGCGAGAAGCATAGATCCAAGTTTTACGTGAGCCAGAAGCTTGTGAAACGCTTATCGAGTAAAAACATGTCAGTACCTCGGACCTTTGTTCTTCGAGCGGTACTCGACAATCGAATTTCACGATTGTATCTTCCAGATTTACCAGTGAAGTCGGTTTGAGCACTCAACTTCTGTCGGAAACAGCTGAATGTTCGGAAGCGGAATCGCGGGATGGCGTCGAAGGTCTTCCTCGAGGATTACCGAGGAGTCAGAGCGAGAGGTTGCTGGCGGTTTGCAAGGAGCACGTTCTCCAGGAGAAGGAGCTTCAGGAAAAATATCACGACAGTCTATTCTCAACTTTGGAGAAAATAATGAAAGTTTCACAGTCCAATCAGCTGAAGACTTTGAAAGAAAATCGTCAGAGGGAACGGGACGACGCGATGAGGAAAATTCAGGCGCGGAGACACGAGCAGGTACGCGACGCTTTACGTTAATCTGATCAGTACAGAATCGAATTATCACAATTTATACGATGAATATTGCAACAGGTGAAGCAACTCGCCAAAGTCCACAAGGACAAGGGCGAACTGGACAGAGTTAAACGAGAACTGGCAAAGTCCACCGTTGAGAAAGGTGTTAACGAGTGTACCAAGCTCAAGGAAATTTATGAAAAAAAGCGAACGGAACTCGAGCGACAGCACGACGAGGTCAGGCAAAGGCTCGAAGACGAAAGAGCAAAGGTACGAGTTTGAATTATAAATAAATAACCAAGGTGCGTGTCGAACGAAGTCTTGACTCGATGCGTTTTGAACTCTAGGTGAAAGCAGCGCTGCAGGCGGAGTACGGTAATCGTTACAGTAAATTTGAGAGCGCCGAATTCACTTTGTCTCCATCCGGTGGTACCAGTATTCCGGAATCTCTGAGCGGAAACACAGAATAATGCTTCAAGGCGATGGACGTTGAAGGAAATAAATCGTAGGCCTGGAAACTTACTCGCTGTGTTTAGACCGTTCTTCGTTGGACACTCTTCCACTGTCTGTCTGGTGTATTCTGTATTCCGAGGAGCTCGGTAGGTGTGCTGTTCGAAACGTAAGTCCTCTCGCCGAATCGACCGTCTCGACGGTCACCGCGAAGAGTTGTGTGGTAGAACAGAAGAGTTAGCCATTGATTAGGAGTTGTTTAGTTATGTTGCACAAATTTCATTGAATGTCGAAACAGGCGGATGAGACTTCTCTGAAAACCGTAGAAAAATCTCTCCTTCGCCTCAATTCTTACTTCCGCGTTAAGTGTTATTGATTTTACCGCTACTACGCACAGCTGTTATTTTATTAGCTATATACTATTCTTTTGAATGATTGAAACTAAAAGCTCAAACTATACTTTTTCATATATGGCACTTGAAAAATTATTGAGATTATCTTTTTATTTACCGCTATCACGCCTTTGCAACTATGTGTTTATACCCTAAGTGTTAGAGAAACGTATCCGAAACGTTTGAGAATGGAGTAAATTAGGTGAATAATTTTTCTTCAACTACCGAGCGTGAGATGCGAACCCAGAGCCCAGAGCCCAGTAAGAATACTGTTTATGAACCGGCGATAAAAAGAAGAAAAGGATTTGAGAACCGATTCTAAATACCTGTGTAATCTATTTGACAAAAACAAAAAACAAAAAATTGGATCCACTTTGTTGTTACATATATGCATAAGATGTTACTCAGAAAACAATTTTAACAATTCATTATTATGAAATGAGATAAAAATAACGAAAGAACAAAGAAATTCATTTATTATTTGTAAAATCCAATACCGAAAGATCTCGTGAGGTGTATAAATATTTACATAGAATCTCTTTGGCCTATAAAAATTGAAGGGCATGTGCGATTTAATATGAACAAATTTAATTACATATATTTTGACTGAAAGTAACCAACGTAAAGACATTTCTCGAGAACCTGGGTTGGAAATGCTGGGACTTGTTGCATTGTTTATGATTGCCGGTGAAGTAATTACCAAATGGTTGAAATCGAGACGCTATATTATTATTGCTTCGATGAAGTTATAATTTCGTTTCTCAAAGCCATGGAGTGTAAATTAAGCATCCGCTTTTGGGATATTCAATTCAATTAATATTGTGTGGAATGTGGAGGAGCGATCGACGAGCAAAGAGGGCGATGAGATGGAATATCAATATATTTTATATATCCTGTCTTTCAAAAGCTAGTCATTCAGACTCGGGTTGTATCGTAATTTTCTTTAGCTTGAGTGAATCGATTGGCAAAAAGGTAGCCCAGCATTTCTGACGAGTACAGGGATCTGTTTAAGATTCATCAAAGAATGAACTTTGGTAGAATCACCTCGTTGAGGAAGACAATCAAAAATGTTACAAGGTAAAAATAAACTGTAACATTTTCCTCGTTGTTTCTAATCATAATATTAATATAATAATATATATATACCTAAATATATGTAAATGTATAAGAATAAGCGAATCTTATTGACTATTAAGCTGAAACTTTTGAATGTCTAAACTCTTCTCTTATACGAAAACGTGTTATTTATTTTTAATTTAAATTATTGCCGACAGTAGCATCGAACGTATAATGTACGGATTGGTAATTGTACGCTCACTAACATTGTTGTGGCAGCAAACTTTTTACCGGCGGTTGGATTCCGAATGTGAATATAATTTAGAAAACTGTGAATATTGTTGAGACACAAATTTCAAGTGGAAACACCAACGGATAGGATCTAGCTTCCGTTATATGATATAGCGAGGACACGTTGTGATATTAATGGATCTCGAAGCAATCGTAGCGACGGTAAATAGTCTTTACGAAACCGAACATCAAGACGCTGATTAATGAATAAACGCAACAAGCCTCATATCGCTCTCGACCGAGACTACGATTAAATTTGTTGAAGCGCAAAGAATATTGTTAGAATTTATATTTCAAACGATTCGTTTTGACATACTGTTTCAATTTTTTTCTGTAAATTCAAACTTTTGATATATTGACTCATCGTTAACATTGTTTATCTTAAAATGTCAGCCGCTCCAGCACCTGCTTATCTCGAGTAAGACGAGTCTATTTTTTATATCAGATATGAAGAGACATATTTTATATACAATACAAGTCGCAGGAATTGTCTTTTTTCTATTATTTACAGAAGTTTCAAGCAGTCCGCACAAATTGCACAGAGCATTCGTCGAATGATTTTGCTTGTCTCTTTTACGTTAAAAATGCAGTGTAAAATTTGTATCGAATTATACACGCATTTGAATTTTCTTCTTTATACAAGAAAGAGAGAGAAAAGAAAAAACTCAAATTAAACAGAAACACTTGAGAAAGTAGGTGTGTAATTATCTATCGTGAAAATACCCACAATCTAAATGATAATGGAACAAATTTCACTATAGGCTTTGTGGGAATTAGTGCAGCGTTTGACATAAAGCTAATAATAATTATCGAATAGTAAATAACACGGCCACCCGTAGATGTTGAAGCATAGATAGTCACTACCGTCAGAAGAAATGTGTGTTTTCCAAATAGGATAGGAGGAATTAACCACGTATAGATGAGAGTTCGACTAATGTTACCATTCTGTTTTTATTTAGGAAATGTCCCTCACCTCACCTACGAGTTACCTACTGCCTTAGTTTTAGTCGGTAGCAGCGATATGTATTTTGTCCTCGAATATGTCGAAGAAAAAACTTGCCTGACACGACGATGAGATAACGAATGGCAACATTTTTTACTCAGGTCAAACCCCAAATATAACGTCTAGTGGTACAGGAATGTGAAACGAAGCAAAGCTTTTCCATCGGGTCGGTTACTCCCGTTGCTTAAGTTGCGAGCCGACGATCAATTTTGATCGAATTCATTTTCCAATTTTTAATATCCGCCAAATAGTATTCCTCGTATAGTAAATAGCTTCCTGTATTATTACGTAATGTATTCGCGGAGGGAGTCGAGTTACTGGTAGAGCGCCTCTTCCAAATAGGATTTTTCCCGTAGCAAATTGTAACTATAAGATAATAGATCTATAATATAAACCTTAGCGAATAGTGGATAGTTGAACGTTGTTAGATATTGTATTGATATATGTATATTTACAGTTTACAATAGCTTAGGTAATCATATTATGTAGCGCAATGTTGTTGTATGTCGAGTATTGTATAGTTGAACGAATGCACAAGTATTACGGAAAGCTGTTCCGTGCGTCGATGTTGCCTCGGGGTAGAAGCCATTGCGAGCAATTTATCAATTGTCAGTCGTTGTTATTTGTCACAAACCTAAAGGGCACAAAATCCGAGCCTCAAGTTCGAAAATAGTATTTTATTATATTTTTAATTATATCGTTGTGTGTATTTCACAAATAGCATTCTTGCCAATTGTGAGTTAATTTAATCCTAATTAAGTGTCACAAAACTGTTGAATACTTGAACACGTACCGGTACTTGTTTCGCGATGATTCTAATCGACGGTACGAATACGGAATTCATACGCTTTATAATTCACGCTTCAGATGGTAATCCAAGATCTTCCATTATATCATATTAGCTATAAGTATAATTTTATTTCTTCTACTCAGATCTGCCACTTCTTATATTCCTTTATTCTCACCGTGAATCTAATCATTCTTTGCGAGTATATTATTTTTATTTGTATAGTCGCACAAATTGTATCTTGCCTTCTCTCGACTCTCGAAGACATCAGGTCTTTTAGTCTCGTTACATTATTTTGTATAATAGGCTCCTAGTGTAATAGAATAATTTCCCCGAGGTTTCGACGACGCATATATTCTGCTTCCGTACCGATGTCCTTATAACGTTATATATTGTACATTAGGTCGGACCCATCCCTAATCATCTGATATTTATATACACGAATAGGATAAGTGATAATGAAGAAGGAAACAAAAATATTCGATATATATATATCCGTGTTGAAATATTATTATGTGTTGTTGCTGTTGATGTTGTTATTATAACATTGTATAATGTAATAATCATGTTTGTTCGTAGCGATAATATATCTTGTATAGGTTGACCGTACATTGAAACACACACTGTTAGTTTATCTAACAAAAATATGATTCACTACTAGCTACCGCATTGCTACCCCGTTGGTGATAGGAAAAGCCTCGACGTAATTTACTATGTGAGAGAGGAGAGCACTCGTCTTCCCAAAAATATCAACTTTTTTAGTACGGTAGAGTTGTTGTAACGTTAATGTTCTGAAAATCACTATCGAAGGCTTCTTCGATTCCTGTATAGATTGTTGCGCTTGTAGCTACGATAACAAACGATCGTATTATGATACCCTGCCAAACTCGTTGTTAAATTTATTCAGCTTCAATGATTGTTTATTCAACTGTGTCTTAGCTAATACAAAATTGGAGTTCCAGGGTATTCAGAAAGATTAAAATGCAAGTTTGACAATTTAATTATTGTTATAATAGTCACCGACGATGATCGATTGTATCGAACGCCGTTGTAGAAAGCTGTGCTTGTTACACCGCTGTAACAGTTTCGATACTCGTTACGATAGCAGCTTTGTTTTCTCTGGAGACTTTGTAGATAATCTGAGTACGGTATTGGTCATCGGAACGGGGTGTGTGCGTGCATAGAATGTAGTCTATAAATGAACTATACAAACGATCACCTGCCCAAGAAAGAGGCGAACCGAATACCCGACACCGTGTGTGGGATTCAAATGAAAAACAATAAATTTTGTTTTTTAAAAGTTGAGAAAGTGTAGTTAACGGCCTACAGTTGAATCGTAGCTACCTGGCCCCGTAACATTTTTAACAAAGATTCAAGATTTTTCTATTTTACATATTATACACGTTTACATGAACTAACATACCTTGTTATAAAGTTATATTATATTATTAAGGCTATGCAAGTAGCTTCGTTACGCTATGAATGTGTAACTGATCATATATACTATATGTATATGTATTCATAGGTTTTTATTACAACGATTATTCTGTACCTGATATCTGATTCTCTATTTATCATTTTATTCTAGTATTTCGCTGTACACTTTCGTTAAGTTATATAGAAATCATAATTATTCCAGAAATCGAGTTGAAATCGAACAAATAATATTATCCTTATTTCAATATTGAATAGCACGTTTTTTTCTTCATCTCATCTTACTTCTCTACTCTAAATTCTAGCATCGGAATCTGAAATATAGTATACGATCTTGTCGAGTCCTTGAATTACCTTTGAAATTTACAATATTAATTGATTAATTGATACGAAACCAAAGTTACTACTACGCATTAAATTATTAAAATTAAATTAAATTAAACTATACACGATAATTCAACCATGAATTTATATTATTACGGTTGAACTTTGTTTCGCATAAATGTCGTGGGCCAGGAATCATGTGTAAAAAATAAATAAAAATTATATATTATAATTAATAATTAATTATTATAATACGCGCGAAGGCTTATTGGAATTGTGCAATCTGATTATTAGTTTTTTAGTAACACGTTCTTTTCTTTTCGATGTATTTACAACCGTTATAATTATCACACGTAATAACATCATTATGTGTGTGTGTGTGTGTGTGTGTGTGTGGTATTATAATAATGTACCGGATGTCTCTGGATAATGAATATCGCATACCTCGCTGTTCGAATTAGTAAAATAAACGTAAAACGCTTGGCTTGTACAATTATGTATAATTATCCCCGCAGCTGTATTTGGGATACGAGACAGCGAGGAACTTACCCGGGACACCCTGTACATACCGACAAATCATTAATTATAATTACATTTATCAATTATCATGCGATTCGTCTAACGGTCACGGTTTCCGTCTTCCTCAGTAATTTTAGGATATCGTTTTCGTTATCCAATAATTTATTGAACTGTTTATCTTATTTTCTCCCCATTATTCCGTTCATTTTTCTCTTTGTATGATGTAATGAAAATATCATTATTACTATTGTTATGAACTTGATTTATTATTATTTATTAATACTCACGATTAGTAAGCTACCACAGTTTATCTTCACGATTTTTTTGTATGTTGAAATATTAACGATAATAATAATTACTTGTTGTGTTCAAATTTGATTTTCGTTATCTTAATTCATCTCCTTTCCCACGAGTTTTATCATCGAGATTGATTCTGTTCATCTCGAAAACTGTAGGATCTAATCTTATTGTGCTGGCTAATAATCATAGAACTTGTTTTGAGTCGGTGTAGTGCGGTGTAAATGCTTGTACTAGACCTACATCGCATGTTGTTTTGCTCAGCAATGTTCATATAACTTCTACATCGAGATAACCTGTTATGGAATATATTTTACCACTGAAAGTACTTGAATCTAATTAACGTAACTTAAATATTAATTATCATGATACTGTACGTATAAATAATTCCATGTGAAATATATTTTGTCATTCATTTCATCACCGTATACAGAGAATCAGCTGCGAAAGGTATTTTAAATTTTGAATTTTTTGAATGAGCGATAAATGCTTTCGATTAGTTGAATCAGGTCTCATTCAAGAAAACGTATTCGAAATTGTTGTAGTGACAATGCACTTTTTACCGACCCTTTATGATCGGTCCAATAATATAGGATTATGGGACGATAAATCGAGGATGTCCAAGGATGCCGATAATTGAATCAAAAAGAAAAGCTACACAATTTGTTTGTATGATCATTTAACGTGAGGCATACATGCGTTCCTTAACGTTATAGTATAGGTGTACCTTTCCTCCCTCTGACTCACTTGTGCCTTGCCCTCAGTCATCTATTACTATAATTCCATTCATGAACTATCATTTATTTGTCTTCTTTCCTCTGAATATTATGAATATATATATTCGATGTTCGATGTTGCTTCTAAATATAGTAAGTATATGATAACATAGGTATTAATGTATGCGGGATAACTCAACGTATAACGTTGTACACACGATATACATGTACGGTACGGTCATTCTGATCCGAATAAAGTAATAATAATATAAATAATAATAGTAATAACAACAATAATAACTAACAATAATAACGATACTCGTCATGATATAATTATAGCTGTAATTGTGGTAACAACAACAAAATAACAAAGAATTATTTCAAATTATAGGATGACGTGGTGATCAAGACCAGAACATGTGCCCCTGTGTAATTGTATTTTTGTGGCATATCGTCAACATCGTCAACTTATCATTCACGCAATTTTACAGTTCTGTATTGCGACTAATATTTGATTGATACTAAAATCGTCATTGACATTCATTCCAAGTCTTTTACAAAACAATTTTGTTTGTCCAATTCGAAAAAAAAGAATCTTTCTATTTTTTTGCTCCAGAGGAACGATGTTGTCAAAGCCACTGTACTGAAGCTATATCTGGGTAAAACGCTTTTAGGAGAATCTAGATAACTTAGTTTATTGCTGCCTGTATAGTCCTAGACAGATTCCTATGACGATGATGAAAAGCATGAAATTATATACGAAGATTAGACGAACTATAGCGTAATTGTTTAGCATATTTTCGGACCATTTGTTCGCAATTCGTCATGAACCTGAAATCAAATAAGAAACGGGAGGAACAAGGTGGAAACGAAGTCATTGATATGTCATTTGTGGTATATGGTTGATGGATGAAGGATTTTTTTTATTTAGAGAAAGAAAAATGGTCTAACTAACGAAGGTTCATGTGCAACAGAGGATATCAGAGGTACCTCTGATCGCTGATATATCTACTGTACGTGATAGCATGTAGTTTTTATATTCTTCCGAGAAAGTACATCTGTAAAACTGTACACCTAATGTAATGTAACCTACGCGTAGAATGATAATATACACATTAGACGACGTGAAATGTTGAGCGGCTTGAGTGTCTACAATTAGCCAATGTGTTTACATTAGTTGAAATCATATATGCACACACGAGCAAAATACACGTAAGCATATGTAATATTTACGAATACACTGTACTTAGGGTTGCGTCGCTTCCATTTTTGTGGATTATTGGTATTTGGTGCGGTGGCATTCGTTAATTTGTCCCACACTGATTTGACACCGATAGAGGCCGACATGCACTATTTGGGATACATACCTATGTTTGCCACCGTGCTAATTTTGTTGTTGTTCAGAAGGTGTAGATGTTTATCCAACCGTTATGCCACAATACGTATAGGTATACGTACAATCGGAAGTGTTTTATAGAGACCATAGTGAAGTCGGTACCTACGTATTATTCTATGAAAATCAATAACACCACCATACTTGTCTTACACACGAAGCACAGACAGAGACACGTCACGTCACCCAGGTATGTACATTGTACGAGATATACAGGAACATGCGCGTACGCGGACAAAATGATGATCCATAACAAATAATGTAATAACATATATAAATGGCTATATAATATTGTGTCGAACTATGAAAGACAGCGTATGAAATAAAATTTAATGTGATAGGACGTTCATCGAGTTGTTTCATTGATTCCATTCGGCCTTATACCTACTTACTTGTTTTCAATATCATCCAAGGTGAAGAAATGATCAATTTGAGAATTACACACCACAAAAGAGCATGTTTGAATGGGAAAAGTGTCAAGTGATTCTGATGACCGGGAATAATGACGATAATCATCTATATTCAAATACATCCATTGAAATTAATTACAACATAGGAACTGAGTACAGATGGTTTCCAATCGCTTTTGGATATCGGTCAGCCGGACGTTCGCTTTTTCATGTAAACTACGAATACCCGGGACGTCACTAATATACTGCGATCATGTTCGGTGCTATATCTTTGGAATACGCTATCCTTATTTACGAATTCTTCGACGAGATCCCTTTTATAATCTTCCCTGAGGTCGGCAGGCATTCGTTCCATGAACGGATTCAACGACACCACGAAGTCTGAAAGTGAGAACGATTTTGAGACCTGCAACGGATTTTTGAGGCAGCTTCAAACCACTGTTCGCCGACACCTCACGACCCGTAATTCTGAACAGCAAGATTTCGATATACGCCGCTGGACGAATTCCTGACGACTGAATAGCCTGAAGTTGGGTGGAATCGAGAAACAAGCTTTCGGACAGTTATGAACCGATCCAACTGTCTGAAAGCTCATTTCTCAATTCCAGCAGACTTCAGAATATGGATTCGTTATGAATTCACCCTGTATAAATGTGGAATTTACGATAGCATTGACCATGCGCTCACAATCACATTTCAAGACGTTAAAATGACGAACAAGACGTGTGTCTCACCACTGAGGATGTCGTAGGTCGTGTAAATGTGGATCATTTGTCTTTCGCTCAAATGCCCGATGTCGAATCCAACTTCTTCAAGTAATTTCTTCAAATCCTCGCGTGGCCGTTCGACCTTCTGATAAACCGGTATGAACCGACTGCTGTCCTGATAAATGATAATAATTGTAAGAGAAGGTTCAGTTAACTTGTGAGAAGGGAGATCCACTTCGAATTTGCATATCATTTGAATCATTTGGGTAATCGATATATACAGCGAACTATATCGCGTGTCTAATGACATAAGGTCGTAAGCGCCAATATACGAATTTTTGCTTTTCGTAACAGCAAAAGGTCGTATATATATATATTTTTTATCGTATTTAGACTAAGGACCCGAAGATTCGTTCATAAACGTTGAAATTTAATACTAAGTCAATTAAAAGCAGAAGGTCGTATGTACTGGTGGATATGACCTTTTAGTCCGAACTTCGCAGAAAAAAAAAATGGTTTCCATTAATTGCAGAAGGTCGTATCCGCCAAATAAACAAAAAAAAATGGCGGATACGACCTTCTGCTTTTATCTGCAAATATTTTTTATCGATTTTTTCTAAACGGTCGTTTTTTCAATTGATCTTCACGTTTCAGGTGTTTTTACAGCTATTTGGAAAAATCATGGAAATAAAAAAAAATGGCGGATACGACCTTCTACGAATTTTTTTATCGAATTTCTCGAAACGTCGTCGATTTCGATTTTTCTTTGCGTTTCACGGGTTTTTACAGCTTTTTGGAAAAAACATGAAAAATTAAAAAAAAAAAAAAATGGGGGATACGACCTTTTGCTTTTACCATTTTTTTTTTATTTTCCTCAAAAATTGTAACGAAAGAATGACGTATTCGCCCAACATACGACCTTTTGCATTTACATTTTTCGATCTCGTAATTTCAATTGATCTAATACGTTTTGATCATTTTTAGAGCGAATGGCGAAAAAAAAATTTTTTCTGTCCTCCGGCCGGAAAGTGGCAACTTTCTGGCCGCTGCGCTAAACGAAGTTTCCACATTCCGGCTACGTCGAGCAGAAAAATAGTATACACACCTCGGCCAATAAAAAGTAAAGCCTCAGACCACATGTTTGTCAACCTCGGCTTCGCCTCGGCCAACAATTACATGTGATCTGAGACTTTTCTTATTTTACTGGCCTAGGTATGTAATATACTAATACGACCTTTTGCCACCAAAATCTGCATTTTGGCGCTTACGACCTTATGTCATTAGACACGCGATATATAAGATCATAGGATAAGCAGGTTCTACAGCTCGTACAGTTACCTTCATATAGGATTGATAGCGAGGGACATTAGCCAAACTTCCGTAGGTATCGTATACAGGGTGGTTGGATACAAAGGACAAAAGCGCGGTTCCGCCGGGCAGAAGGAAATTGAAGATGTTTTCAAACGCCTGGCTGAAAGCAGAAACAGAATTCTGCCTTTTTCGAGAATAAGTGATGTGTGTACGCGAGTTCGGTATGATTTGATCAAAACGTATCGAATCATAATTACCGCATATCTTGACACCAATGTAAGCAGTAGAAAGAAGTAGCGTGATTAAATTGTCCGATCAGATCCTTAGGTAGGTTGCGAGTCCCAATGTCCAGCTTGACGAAGGACAATCGGTCATTTTCTCCATGTAATTTCTTCGCACGATTCAGCATGTGTTCGGAGATGTCCGAACCTGTATCATCAACAATTCATTTTCATCTCAATCCTTCAATTTATGATCTTATGCAAATTGATTCTATTGCAGTCTAGAAAAATAATGTGTTGGGTACAGAAAAGTAATAAAGTATATAATGCTGTATTGCTGTACATAGATCTTTGATATAAATCTAATCTAGGCCACGAACGGCAGTTTCCTCCGGTCTCGTCGTTATCATGTAATCAGTAGTAGTAGGACTTACAGACAATAGTAGCTCTTGGATCTATAGTTTGGGCAAAACTACTTTCGCCGCCACGTCGCCGGGACCGGAACCAATGTCGATGCAGCGTCCCGATATTTTGCCAAGTGCTTCCGCGAACTCTTCAGTGGCATCCAGGCCTATGTGATACTTGAAATTGTTGGTCGACGCGTACAAGGCCGGTTCGTTCATGATTCAATACTTCAATTGGTCCCAATTAAAGGCAAAGTGCTTCCAACGATTGGGATTCGCGAGCTTTTCGAACAAATATGTGGTCAGAATATAGCCCAAGTCAGTCTGAAAGATGACGACCATTTGGGTCGGATAATTTCATCATTCACCGTAATGAAGTTTATATCTGCCTGGGTGAGCCTTTTCCAAAACCTCCATCCTGGCTCAGTGGTCAGGAGTTACGAGGTGGGGAAATAAATAATGTTCAGTTTATAGTATCAGTCCTCATTTTTGTCACATATTGTGATTCCATGTCCCCCAGGCAGGTATAAACCTCATTATGATAAGTGATAAAATTATCCAATTAAAATGGTCGTCAGCTCTCCGAGAAACGGATCGTCCGGTATCGTAACTATCACTCACCGAAGGGAAAAATGAGTATGAGAAGACTCGATTCGATGAGAATGCGAGATTGGCGAATGCGAATGCGAGATTAGCGAATGCGAATGCGAGGTGGCATAACGCACAGTCTTCGTTGCTCAGGGCACAAATACGCGTTCCAAATTCTCAGTTGATAAAACTAGAGTTCACATACTAAGATAATAGGCAATAACTGATTAGATTAGAAACCAATAACTGATTAGATTAGAAACCAGTGTTGCGCCGCCGAATGGCCGGAACAGAGATCGTCTGCCCCTCTTCTCTTCCCATTCCTCGGTGGTTATTCGCAATGATCAGGGCGAGTCCTCAATTGAGGAATTGCAATAGAAGACTAATATAATATAACCTTCAGACAATCTGAATTGTAACACATTTTTGGGACGAGAAGCACAACATGTTTGGACATATCCCACAATGAAAATAGAAATCTCGTCATCAGATTCATTCGCCATTCCTCTGGACGGATGAAAATTGTACTTGGTATTGGTTCAATGAAGGATACCAACGTTTCAGAGCAATCTTCCAGTTCTATCTACATCGAATCTATTGAGCTGACTGATTGCCAACTGAAGCACCATTTTATTTACTTCGGTTTCTTTCCCTGCCCAAGTGATTTCTTTGATGCGTGTCAAGTGCAGTACATTCTCAATGGAAATGATTCCTCACGTATCTGCTCAATCAACCTTTTCGAGAATTAACTCATTGCAACGGTTGAAGATCTTAAAAAAATCTCGCATGTTACGTGGGGTGCGAAAGATGAATGAAAACGTCATGACTCTGGCCACCATTTTCGTGGCACTGCTACTCGACGCCCTGAACATCCGAACTACTCAGAAAATCGATAGTCGCATTCAGATTTTATCTACTTTATTACAATCATCACTATTTCAGAAAGTAGATGAATGGAACTTGCATTATGTACTTTACACCGTCGACATGTTTATTACAGAATGCATGGTATCCGTAGACGTATAAATATTAGTTGAATACTGGCTCGGAGAATCCGTTATGATGATCAAATCACACTCTTAACATAAAGGAGATAAAATTGACCTCTTGACACTCGCACCTTTGACACGGAATATATTACCCGCGTGTGCGAGGTTCGCTTGAATGATCTATCATATACTCACCCTACTGTGCTTTGTAAGTTGTGAGAGTCCAAAATGAGGTGAAAATTATTGTCACGACCGTGATACCTCCCTGAACGCTTATCGTCAGCATCGGTGACTCCGAACTGTACCTGACCTCGCTAATAATCATCTAACGATCAGTCTTGTTATAACCACTCGACTGAAGACTTCCAAGGTCACGAAAAATATTGTTTTCGTGTCTGATTATACTATCTATGTACTCTCACATGTTATGTTGGTCGATGTTTTGACTTCATCTCTAACGACGCTGCCTGTACATGAAGAGTGAAAAAATCGCGTTTTCGAACGAAAATTTGAGGCACGATATCACGCATTTCGGACGCGTGATTCAATTTTTCGCGAACCAAAGTCACCGAACTTGTGACCAGAAGAGTGTGAGGAAGTAGAAAAAGGTCGAAGTACTTTGGTTCGCGAAAAATTGAATCACGTGTCCGAACGGCCAGCCGTACGTCAAGTTCGCTTCGAAGGACATCGACAGAGTGTGGGAAAAATTACCGATACCTACACATAAGAGACGATACAGACATTGCCAACTGCTGCAGATGTCAGCTGCACTTCTGGCCACCCGATTACATCGGTGACGTGTTCGACGTCCCTATAGAAGAACGATGAATGGTTGTAAAAAATGATGATACAGGCAAAGTGAATCAGCTGGTTGCTTCGTCAGCCAATTATACAGTTGTGAGCGCAGTCTTCTCTCATGCTTCAAACCACGAAAAGGTTTCTGGAACAACTGATATTAAATATAATACTTTGGTTTCGCTTTCACACTCCTTATAATTTGGAGAACCCTTGCAAACGTACAGTTCAGGAATGGACGTGTAGGAAATTCATATGATTCGACGTTTTTGTGACATTATTCTTCAATCATCTATTTGCAAAGTCAGTATGACATCACTTACAAAATCTAGTGGAAGACTTATGTATGTTTGTTCATTGACCTATAATAATTTCGGCCAAGGAGATCTAATGCATGTGATGGGTCATCGCTCCCCTTACCATCCATCCTGGATTTACCCGACTAACATCAAACCGAAGTAACAAGGATCAATTTCTTAATGGATCAATCGTACAAAGGCTTTTGCAAGTGAACAATGAATACACGATAATTGATCAGCGTATCGTAGTCGTTCTCCCCTTTATACTTCTGGAAAACATGATCGCTCTTCACGAATTCCTTGACTAGATCCTCTCTATACTTCTCCCTGAGGTCAGCTGCAGGCATACGGTCTATGAACGGATTCAAAGATACCAGAAAATCTGTAATGATGACAATCATTAGGTAACCAATAACAACTCGATCAAAGTACTGTGAGATATAAGTAATTTCAGATAGTTTTATAAAACTTAAGGTGTTGTCTACTCCGATTCGATACGATACTGAATCTACGATGGCCTCAGCCATAGGCATTTCGCGACCTGTGACCGATGACCCATGAATTTTGCTCACTGCTCAGGGTATCCTGTGAATCAAAAATTTGAATCGCCGGTCTTTCGCTCAGATGAGCGATGGTGAATCCAGCATCTTTGATTATTTTCTCCAAAGTTTCACGCGGTCGTTTGGCGTCTTGGAAAACCGGTATGAAACGACTGCTGTCCTGCGAACATTGAATGAAAATGATCAATTTTTTATTGAAAAAACTGATGAGAAAAATTAACGGACGATCCGGGAATCGAACCCGGGATCCACGGATGCTTAGCCGGAGACTTACTCCACTAGACCACCGTCTTCGCCCACAAATCACGTCAATTCTTCTCATCATATTTACTAGTTTTTCTCGCAAGGTCTTGTATTGTTTTCGTGCTCGAGTATGTTATGATTCAAATTTTTCTTGGTGTGGCAAAACAATGATGTACACGACTTTGCCTTGTGTTTATAGACAGTGCTACACACCAAGAAAAATTTGAATCATTGAATGAAAATCTTTGGGTAGAACATTGGTTCACCAATTTGCAACAAAATGTTATGGAAGAGTCTCATCGTTACGACGAATCTCAATTATACGTATACCGTGAAGTAGGTACATATACAAGCAGCCCGGTCAAATGAGGAAAGAAACGGACATTGCAGATGCCAAATTTTGAGAATTGGCGCGCATATCAATTTTGGTATTTTGTTCAACCAAATAAGTCCTGATCTGTACCTGTTGAGCTTACGCTGCCATCTCTAATTTCGCTAGTTTCGGAACGTACCCTTCGTTGTCTGACTTTTACTCAACCACCTCAATGTTGATAAATATTCAAGATGGCGGTAATATCCCAACCGGTATGGATCCGGACTTTCTATAGTTGAATGCATTGCTGAAATCGACATGTACGTACACTAATTTTTTAAACTTTTGGCGCGATAATTGTTATTCGTCGCATATGGCCCTAATTTGATTGATCTAAAGACAAAAGAGAGCGTGTTTACGTTGTTTCAACTTTAGAGGAGATAACATATTTCGCTACCTTCATGTAGAGCCGATAGCGAGACATCGCTGCCAAGTCATTGTAGGCGGTAAATACGGGGGTGCTGGAAACGAAGTTCAAAAGAGCGGTTCCTCCGGGTCGAAGAAGGTTGAAAATGTTTTTGAAAACCTGACTGCAGGATGAATAAAGATACAACATCACAAATCTTTCATTTATGACGTATGCATAGACAAAAAGATTCCTGCCATTGCACCAGAAGCCACCTGATACTCTCTTCTATCGTATGCCGTGTCCAAGGTGCTTTCGTACAATAGCAGCTATTGAAAACTGATGAAGATTTGATTACCACATATCTTGACACCAATGCAGACAGTAGAACGAAGTAGCGTGATCGAATTGTCCTATCAGATCGCTGGGTAGATTCCGCGTCTGAATGTCCAGCTTGAGAAAAGACAGTCGTTCATTGCCTCCGTACGTGGTTTTTGCAAAGTTCACCATGTGCTCGGAGATATCCGAACCTGTGACATAAACAATTTATATTCACCTAGATGCTTAAGATTACTGCACTTATGGCAAAGGCTGCTGTGAGACTTACAGACAATAGTAGATTTTGGATTCAGTTTGGGCAAAATGAATTCAACGACCGCGTTACCGGGGCCTGACCCAATGTCGATGCAGCGTCCCGAGATTTTGCCGAGTTCTTCCGCAAACTCTTCCGCTGTACTTCGGCCACCGTGTATCTTCAGGCTGTAAGCTTCCACGTACAGGGCTGGGTTGTTCATGATTAAATAATTCACTCGCTTGCTATAGAGACGTTCGTCCGACGCGAAGAACAAATTCACTATTTTAGTCACAGGCTAGAATGATAATAAAGTGTGGATATACGGTATAGAGTGATATCGGTAATATGCGATGGAGAACTCATATGAACTAGAGATAATACGACAAGTTCCTCGGACAATTCATTTACCGAGCCAGGTGAACCCATGCTGGGAGGTCTGTATGTAACCTGCCACCGACGCGTAATTATACAATGCAGTCGTTATTTTGTTTAAATTGTGGATGATCCAGTCTGCACTCTCTAAATCTGAATCAGTGAAACTCACTGCAAATCAGTGTATAAACACTGATCCAAATTTAGAGAGTAAGTCTAGTCTCACAGTCCCTATATGTTCTGTAATTCTTTGATAATAATCGTTTTCTTGCTGTGGTTTTAAACCTACTTTTACTGTTGTTTTAGATTCTTTTCTCTTTTTGTCGTTTGTTTGTGGATGCAAGACTAGGTTATTCTGAGAGGCCGGAGGCGGGAGGATTCTTTTATCAAAATATTTGTCGACTGTCTAACGTATTTTTACGGGTACTGTCGGTGTATAATAATATCTACTCGGCAAAACTTACCTTCCGAACTTCCAGCTTCTGGTCCAGTAAAAAGTGAGCTCGATGGATCCCTCGAGTCAATAAAAGAAAAAATATTTCAACCAAGTTTGCAGCAATTCGAACCCCTTCTTCAAGAACTTCTATCACGCTGCTGGTATAACTTGAGGGTCCGAATGCCCCAGGCTTCCTTCGACTTCTAAAGTCCTTTCGTTCAATCTGTTGCTTTTTTATCTTATTATTATAAAATAAATCGCTGCGCGATTATTGATCGCGTGACAAAACATCAAAAACATCAAGTGCAAAGGGTAGGGAGTTGAACTCTTTCAATATTCAGCGCCGAGTCGATTAGTGGCTGTATTAGTCAAAGTCTTGAGATAAGGCGGAGTGAATTCCCAAGATAATGCCCAATCAGCTCCGCTGTGCATACAATTATACGTGTGACTTTATTAGATGAGGTTTCATCGCGTCTTTGTTAAATTGGTTGTATGATTTTCGGAGCCATTGTCAACTTGAAACTGAGGGTTCAGAGGAGAAATACCGTTTACACAGTTCCAACTCATTGTACAAAACATGGCGAATAGTTGACCTTGAATACGTATTGCGTCTCTCATTATCTCCGACATTTTATTCTTCGTGTCACGACATCATCATTCGAATACAACATGTTCGCATTCCGCAGTAATTGTATCATAAATATTGTCCAAGTGTGTGAGATGATACGCTTTCATAAGTCTCGCGGTCTTACCAACATCCGGATTTCGAAAATTGGTTGCTCGCCATATACATACATATATATGCATTCGATAATTGCCGAAATTGCGGCTGTGGTACTACGTAGTTTTCGGACAGTTACTCGAAGCAGTTTCTGAGGCACGTAATTTCTGCCACGACAATCGAATCGACAACTCACCATTTGCGTATTTCGGACATTGGTCAGGACATAGTGAATACGAAAAAGTTGTTTTATCGGTCAACTATTGACCTACTGTACCGATAAGTATGACCTCCAACCTAAATATGACTCTCGATCGGTTAGAAACGGAGAAACGTTCGAGGCCTTGAGAACTTCGCAACAGAATTTTATATCAAGTATTTTATATCAAGTATAACATGGCTTATATTTCACGTATATTTACGATGTACTTGAACTTCGATGTCTTCAGCACCGCTTCTGCATTGGATCAAGAAATAGAAAGTGAGGCAATGTCGGGTGGGTACGAAAGAAAAGTAAAGTATGTGTAATGTATATTTATATATTATTAATAAATACTCTGGGGTTCCAATAACAGTATTTATTACCAGAACATAATACAGACGTTCAGCTCTTATTTCTATAGAGACCGTGCGAGGAATCGACAGTAGCGCCAAATCAGTCTCTACAGGTCATATCTGTCCCGAGCCGCAGGGAATTTCCCCTGCCTACGCCAATGCTCAGCCAATCATGGGCTACCGGAAGCACAACATGAACCAATCGCAATGAATTGTTCTGTCCGCGGCAGCATTTCAGTGGCTTAAATACCTGTTTTCTCGGTGTTTCTGTAGATATCTCAACAACTGAGGATGCAAGAATAACTCTTTCCCTATCATAAATCGGAAAAGACAGTTCTTTGGTTAGAAACGCTGTGTTTTGAGACAAATATCAACAAATAACCGCCAGTCTGCCTCTCAACGTTGATATAAGGCCCTGCGGCTCGTTAGATATTCGACCACTAAGCGGCGCCACTTGTGACCTCGCTCGGTCCCTATACCCTACAAAAGTGTGAACTAATAATGACGAGTTATTTGTTTCAGGGTCACTTCGTCATAGGTTTTTTCAAGTACACCATGAACGAAGAATACGTGAAGGATACATCATATTCGCCTTCGCTGTTACTTTTTCCTCGTCGAGGCATCACGCACTTCAGGCCTTCTTCGGTCAGGTCTTTCTTGTACTCTTCCCTCAGGCCGGTGGGCATGCGTTCGATGAAAGGGTTCAGAGCCAGCATGAATTCTGAAAAGCAGAGAGAGTGATATTGAAATACTGTAATCTTTCGGATTGATGAAGACTTCATCCGAAAACCACGACCAAATCTCTTGATTTGCGAATGAACTTTACAGAAGGATATCTTACTGCTAAACATGTCGTGGGCTTTGAAGGTGTAATAGTTTTCTCTGACACTACAATGGCTGACCTCAAAGCCTACTTCTTCGAGCAACGTTTGCAAAGCATCCCGCTTGTTTGCGACGTGCTGGAAAACCGGAATGTGTCGATCTGCGTCCTGAATTTACGAAAACACAAATAGTCATCGATATTGGAAATATTTTATGAACTGTCAAAAATATTTACTCCGATATGAAACGACGGCGAACCTTCATGTAAGGCTGGTACCGAGAATACTCTGCCAAGTAATTATAGCTATCGTAACCAGGGAAGTTGGCTATAAAGGTCGCGAGCGTGTGCCCTCCGGGTCGAACTAGTTTGAAGATGTTTTCAAACGCCCGGCTGGAACAATAAAGATACGATAAACATATTTTGTTCCAGTAGTTGTTGCACGCGGGTTATCATGTAACTTGGAGTTGATCCTAGGTTCGAATCGGAAGAAGAATTCATCTATCTTGATCGTTTGGGTTTCTCCAATTATTGGAAGCGTTTATCAATTAACATCCTTCAACAGAGTGTGTCCATGTCTGGCCACATTTCACTCTCTGAAATAACTCACCGTATATCTTGGCACCAATGCAGACAGTAGAATGATGTAACGTTATCAAACTGTCCCATCAATCGTTTCGGTAGTGGGGACTCAATGTCCAGGTGGATAAAAGACACTCTGTTTTCATTTTTGTATTCTTCCCTGCCGAAGTTGACCATGGACTCGGAGATATCGGAACCTTTGTTAACAATTTCATTCCACTTATAGGTACGACGAGAAAGTTTCATTTCTGTGAAATAGCTTACAAACAACGGTGGCATTTGGTGGTAACTTAGGGAAGATGAAATCCATCACCACGTCACCGGGGCCTGATCCGATGTCGATGCAGGGTCCGGACATTTTTTCAAACTTGTCACCGAACTCATCCGAAAAGATGCTTGCATCACGGCGTTGCAGACCGTTGACCGTCCTGTAAAGGACTGGATTGTCCATAGCGTACGACGAACAGTAGCTCACTGTAACCTTGTGTCAGACCGCAATGGATTCTTCGGAAAATATAAATTAATAATACTGCAGCATGAAAAATGATTGCGTGAAGTAATCTCCACTCCAAAACATGCAAGCTTGTCATAATGATAACAGCTTGCATGTTTTGCAGTGATTGCTTTACGCAATAATTGCAGGCGCGGGCACCGATAATAAGGAGTCATAATATTCAGCATTTTTATTCATACCGCATTTAATTCCTTCAATAATGACAGAGTTTCGGGCCACTAATCCGAAAGCGCCTGAACACATAGGTATACCTTTTCAGCATTTCAATATTGTAGTATATAAATTGCAACTAGCTTTGGATATAAAGACAATAGTCTCACGTGATAAGAGTAGGTACCTATGTTGAAACTCATCACCTCCAGCCTTCGGATTCCGAGTTTTATCCGACAGTTGCGCGTGTTGCCCCGAATTGCGAGTTTTTCCAGGAAGACTTCGATTTCTTGTAATCGAATGATAATTGAAACGAATTAATGTTTTGTTACCCGCGTGCCTTCCGCTTTAGAACTACCCTGTAGATTGAAGGATGCATACCACCTGTGCGTATGTATACATGTAGCGTAGCCTGGTCCGAATCCGAAACCGACTGCCTAAGCAGCAAAGTCAATGAAAGTGCCTCAAATTGATTTTTCTGTTCAAACCAAATCTTCATTATTTAGAGGGAAGGTTATTCTAAGATACCGAAGCCGTAATGAAAGTCTGCAGATTGGTCGTTCTCAAAAAGCTAATTGGTCCGAATCCGACCCCCCATTCTTTGCAGCGACTCAAAGGAAGAGGCAAAATTTTGAAGTTATTTTGCAACTTGTTAGCAAAACAATACGATTTGGGAATAATTTTTTAATTCATCTTAGAACATTCGAAGGTCTTTTTGTAGCAAATACAATTCAACGAATGCAATGATTACAATTTTAATCGTTGTCTAAGCTGTCTTCTGCCTCACGGCAACTAGGTGCGAATAACCAACAGAGGAGTCGTTTTTTGAGGCTGCAGTTCCCCGTTTTTCGCTATTTGTTTTTGTCGCTGTTTTTTTCCTCGCTGCGTTTTCTTTTCTTCTTTTCATTTCTGTTTATGATTTTCTCCTTTTTGTTTGGCTTTCTACGTTTGAACGATCACCCCATTACTAAAAACAAAACCATGTGTAATTACTGTCAGAAGTCATTAAATCACAGTTTGACTGTCAAAAACACGCTACAAAATCTACAGTGCGCAAAAATATAGGGGTCAGTTTCGGACCACCCCTTGGCGGTCGGTTTCGAACTAATACGACTTTTTTTTTTCAAACAATGACTCCCCGTTCACTTACACGATGGATGGTGTGTGTGTACAAGGCCATAAGCAATCAAAACAACCTACCGTTGGATTTTTCTCGACACAATAAAACACTTCAAACTGAAGATCTGTGCAGCTGAAAAATTAACTTTACTGCTGTCAAAACAAAACACGGCGCAAAATCATAGAATAAAATGAGATGAAAAAAAATGGCTCTCTACCTCCAAATTGTCGGTGTTGCGATCAGAGCTTTCAAATGTCGCCATCGACAGTTTCTGTGGCAACACAAATACTGAGAAACATGGGGGGGGGGGGGGGGGGGGGGGGGGGGTCGGGTTCGGACCACGCTACCATATACACATGTATATGTATATCCATATATGTTATCTTACACAACAATAATATCCACGGAGTTTCGTACGGAGTTGAACGGATCGAAACGCAAAGGTGGGATTCATCCTCATCAGTCGCTGTCTGTACAGCTGATGGTCATAAATAGTTAAGTCTCGCGGTTGGTATTATTCTACAAACATTCTCCTGAAGTCTTGTTGATGAATGATATCTTTTATTGTTCCACGTGCAAGGCTGGATTGTTCATGATTAAATAAAATACACAATTTTGTCAGTTCAATCAAGAACAGGTGCGCGAAGCGAGTATTATGATACGACTGCAGTCTTCCAAGTAAGGTTAGAAGGAAGTTCAGCCTGTGCCAGTGGTCGGTTCTACTGCTTCTAGAAACCTTATGGATCGAATGTTACATGTCATAGGTAACATGGCGAAGTGAAGAACTTCCAATTAAAGAACTTGGTATTATGACGAATGCACTAACGGTATGACACAGATACACTTTAGTCTCATTGAGTTGTTTATTGTCAATATCATTATGGAATGGTACAGCAGAAAGGCGACCCTCTATCTTCTCATCGAACTTTTCCGACAGGGTCCAAAGAATCTGTCACGCCATCTACGTGTCACTGGACGATTCTAATTAAGTCTAAACATATACATATACATTCGTATACAATCATATGTCCTCGTGGTTTCCGCTTCTCCAAACTTCGACATCATTACCTTGTATAAACTTTGGATCGATGTCATTCGACTGGCTGCCAATAAACATCCGAACATCCGGGGCTTCGAGTTCAGCTGGATGAAGGCTTTTTCAAGTGAACTATAAATACACGGTAAACGAAAAGGGTACTGAAGTCGTTCTTCCTATTGTATTTTTGAAACACGTTATCCTGATTTAGGAATGTTTCGAATAGATCCTCTTTATACTCCTTCTTGAGATCAACTGGCAGACGGTCTATGAACGGATTTACAGATGCTATCAAATCTGAAATGATTACAATATTTCGGTTACTGATAAAAATTTAGAGCATTGTAGGATATCGATGTACAAAGGCGTTCAGCTTAGAACTAAAATAGAATTAAATGTGTATTCATTTCGAAGCAATTAAAATGAAATCGATGACGGCTTCGATCGCTCTGCGTGACCTTGCGGTGAAGTAAATATCAAAGTTTTTCCTACCGCTAATGGTATCCTGGTTATCGTAGATGTGGGTCACTTGTCTTTCGCTCAAATGGCTGATGTCGAAACCAACGGCTGTGATTATTTCCCTCACAGTTTCTGTCGGTCGTTTATCGTAGTGGAGTTTCGGTATGAAACTACTTTTGTCCTACAAATAGGTATATCACAGAAAATCTCTGGTCAATGTTGGTCAATGTAGTTCTGCTTCGAATTTGAATAGAGGTATTATATTTTCCAATGTTCGCATCATCAATGTTTCATCGTTATATCAGATACTTGATATATCATGAAACACAAAACGGGAGCGATTGTATAATTCGTAGTTCACTATAATTAATAGACAGATCGTCACCTTCATGTAGGGCTGATAGCGAGGCATCGCCGCCAAGTCATCGTAGGTGTCAAAGACAGGGGTATTAGATATGAAGTTCAAGAGAACGGTTCCTCCGGGTCGGAGCAGAGTGAATATGTTTTCAAAGGCACGCCTAGAAGAAGAGTCATGATAACGAAATGGCGTTGAATTCCTGACTGATATGCACACGAAAAGATCTTTCTTGTCGTACCAGAAGTCGTGCCAGTAGATCTTTTCGTATGTACAATAACAGTGCGTCATCGACCCTATGAATGTTCGCAAATCGAATCACGAATGATAGAAACCTAATTACCGCATATCGTTGCACCAGTGCAGGCAGTAGAACGAAGTTACGTGATCGAATTGTCCCATCAAGTCTTTGGGTAGATTCCGCGTCCCGATGTCCAGCTTGGCGAAAGACAATCGGTCATTGCCTCCGTAGGTTGTTTTTGCAAAGTTGACCATGTCTTCGGAGATGTCCGAACCTGCGTCACCAAAAATTCATATTCACCCTGCGCATACTTGAGTACTTTATTCTGAATTCCATATATGCTGTGGAGGACTCACAGACTATAGTTGCCTTTGGATTGAGTTTCGGCAATATAAACTTGACAACCGCACAGCCAGGCCCGGACCCAATGTCGATGCAGCGTCCCGACATTTTTCCAAGTTCCTCCGAAAATTCCTCGGCGATACATCGTCCGCCATGTATCGCCAGGTCGTACGATGACACATACAGGGCTGGGTCGTTCATGATCAGAGAATTCACTTGTTATCAATGAAGACGGTTGTCCGATGTGGAAACGCACTGTAAAAATATACCTACAAGGTAAAAATGGTATTTGGTTTTCAACTCTAGTCACTTACTTGGGGTCCAGATGACCCCAACTTCAACTTCTCCTCAATATTTCGCATAGAAGATGCTCGAATCTGAATCTGTGGCGCCATCTGTTGTTCGTGTAAGTAATTTGGAAGGTTCAAGAGGTGTGATTGACTAGGGTTAAGCTCAGTTCAACTCCGCAGTTTGACGCTAAGGCCACGAAAGAGGGCCCTCTTCGAAGAGGTCAAAGATATGACCTGAGTTGAAAAGATCATATTCAATTCAAGCCAGGTCCAGTGAAATTGAGACAAGCGGGTCCGACTGTGCATAAAGTGCGAATTTTCGGGACGCTGATATCAAGAAGCAGCATTGAATTCGAATGCTATCGCAATTTATGGTAATAATATAATCTCATATAAGTTCATTCGTGGCTGTAAAATGAAAATTGGGCTGGCTAACGTATTTTCGTGGGAGTGCCCACATTGTACACGTTTGGCGAAAGGTTTTTGGGCTGAATAATGATTTATAGGTGAACTCACCTGAAATTCGAGATTTTGGTTCCGTGAAACAAAAGCTAATCGATCGTGGCGGCCGTCGAATAATTCCAAGAATAGTTGCAGAAATTTAAACTACTGTTCCGACAATTCTTGCCCGTTGCTGTTTAGTAGCATCCAAAGTTTCATAGAGTGCCCTCGACTTCTCCAGCGCTTCCCACGGCCGCAAGATCGGACTGCAGTACACTATATAGTGGCCGTACAGATTCAGAAATGAAATGCAAGGTTGCATGTTTTGGGATCCACAGATATGTAAAACCATCTCATCAGTTGCGAAATTGCATTGCCTCTCTCTGATAAACATCAGGGCAAGGATCACAGCTTGACCTACTCCGATAAAAAACATCGTTATCGTATTTGAACGTCAGCAGTGAAAAGTGCCATGCTGGACTAATTTACTGTCCACCGCCACCCACTTATCAATGTATACGTACAAACAGCACACACAGTTGGTACGAGATGATGTAGATTTCTCCAAAGTGACTGAAGTGCCCGAAAGGGAACGGAAGACTGCTTCGACAAATGTACTAAGAATTAAGGGTAGAATTACTTAACCAGAGGCCCGGTCACGGTATCAGAATTGCAAAAGTGCAATTAGATGCGTAGCGAGACAAAATCTGATTCGTATTCTTCAAGGTGCCCCAAGGTGGGATGGTAATAACCGGTTTCTGGTTTTGCCGGGGTGAAACGATATAATGAAAGAATGCAGAACACCGAAAAGGAGAAATAAATCGACAAGAAAGATATAAATATCGAGAATAAACAAGATTACAAGGGGCGCGATATCGAATTGGTCGGAACATCAACTATAAGGCAAGTATGCACATCAAACGTAGAATGTTCAAAGTTCGAAAGACAAAAGCTGGAGAGCTCAAGATTTCGCAACTTATTGAAACATCAAGGTCCAAGTACAGGAAGTTTATAGAAACTCATTCACCATTTTATATTCATAAAAACTCAATTGAAATGTCATTTTCCCGAACTGCGTGATTTTGGTCTGGGACATTTTGGTATGCATACAAGTTCTATTCTTTTGGAATCTTCCATACTGTTATTATCGAGCTCGTTGTTGACGTACATCTTTTCAGTCAATGGGCTGATCGAAATATCAGCCGCTCTCAATTTTCGATTTCACAAATGTAAATTTTCCGTATTTTTCAAACGTATGCTCTGTTCAGTCGGACTGCTAACTATCTGGAAACACACACTCGGGGAAAGGGTGTTCGGATAAACATGCTTCCGACGGAACAATGATTGGACTCATCTCCGGTTTCGACATCAACATTCATGGAGTATTCATTGAATAACGCGGATGTTTTTCATGTAATATGATCTTTCATCGCATACAGTCGATTGAAGAATGAGAAGTTCTTCGTGGGCATTGAAAACGGTCTTTCAAATGTTGTTTTATCCAAATACTAATTGTAAATCAAAGAGAAAGTACATACATCTATGTCGGTGGTAGAATCGTTCAAAAAAATGAGCGTACCGTTTCACGGACCCCTAATTATCCGTTTACAATTCGTATCCTCAAAGAATTTCAAGATTTCGGCCGATAGACCTATTGTTGTTATCATATAGTTATTATACACTTCGATGTCGTTTTAACCTCAATTTTGTAGTAATTTGCCAATGATATTTTCCAACAATCATTTGGAAAAATAAATTAGACATCTCAACATGATTTGAACCGTACGTTAGTCAACGACGAGTGGAGCATGGATTCTCTGATTTGCCTTTGACAATGACATGACAGGAGATTCATTTGCATTGATTGTTAGTATAGAAGAAGGGAACAACGATGGTGATCATTTTCTAATTGTAAGCTCACTTGTCCAAAGGTTTCATCGGGTGAACCATGAACAAATGATGTACGCACAGCACACTGTATTCATCTTTGACGTTATTTTTCTTCACGATGATGTTCCGTTTTTCAGATTCCCTGACCAGGTCGTTCGATCTCGAACTCCTCCTTCAGGTCGGGAGGCATGTGTTCGCTGAACGGATTCGAAGCCAACGTAAAACCTTGAACAGAATAAAACCTTATATACGGCCCTGGGTTACGGCCCTGATTTAGTTTCAAATACGACCGCAACGAGCGCAGCACCCACTTCCGGTCTTGCTCTCTCGAGGAGAAACACGTATTTTTTTGTGCAGTACAAAACCCAATAAATTTAGCGTTAACAGTGATACCGTGGTTATAATTAACATAACCAAAACCAATCCTCAGTCAACGTGCACCTCTCAGATATAAAACAAACCTGGAAAGTGAAGTCTTATCATAATTTCAATTTGAACGAAACTGTAAACCATTCTCATTGTATGTGCATCGAGAATACGAACATCACGGTCGGATCCTATGATTTCGTAATGAAACAAAAAGGAAGAAGAATTACATCTTATCGCTGAAGGTATCCCGAGATTCGAAAATGTGAGATGTTTCTCTGACACTACAGTGCAGGACCTCGAATCCTAGGTCTTTGACTAGCGTATTTTCAACGTGCTGAAAGACCGGAATGAAACGATCCGCCTCCTGCAATCAGAACATAGTTTATCGGACGATATTTGCTGCATTTGGCTTCGAACTCAAATTCATATATCCGATCAACCACTATCGCCCTCATTATGATGGAGATGATATCGGACTATACGAACCAATTTCATTCGTTATGCCTCTAACTGAGGAACGGCACTCAATTCGAGTGCATTCAGACCACAAAAATATTTCGAGTAAAAATTCCCCCGGCCCGGATTCGAACCGGGACCTCCGCATCTGTACTGCGTAAAGATGTCCTGCTGTAAAGATTCTCCTAGCCCCTCGGTGGTCAAATTGGACAAGGACAAATGATGTATTTCGAGGCACTGTCCGGGTAACTTGTGATCCGTTATGTGTCAACCAGGGCTACACCGAGTATGCTTTCGACCGAAGGAGTGAATCTACAGTTCGTATTGGTTTTTTTCAAATCCATATCTTGGCACGGGTGACGTCATATTCACAAGGAAATGTCTTTACAAGTTTGGCGAAATCATTCATTTGGAGATCTAACACTCTTCACTTGCGCACACTTTTTCCGAAAGAAAATGTGAAAATTACCACATGACGAAATTTCGTTCCATTGCAGCGGTGTATTGGTAGAGAACACTGTATGTGACGCATGGTCGTACAATTGTCTTCGATACGCGGGAAGTATAAACTGAAACTCCGGGAAGGTGGGATTTGACAATATGGTGCACCAAAAATAATGAATGCATACAAGTCTAGCGACGATTGAGCGTCGATACATGATTGGCAGAAATCACAATCGTGCATACTGGTTTGATTCACTGTCGGACCTCATGTGCGGCGTCGGCGAACCGCGCGCATACATCGTACTGCAAATATTTGAAATTCCAGATTTATGCCTTATCGGCAGATAGCTTACGGTTATCACGAAAGCGACCGCTTCATGAATTATCAATTCATAAATGAGCTATCAAAATATTGTTTTGGACGGTATCTCCGGTAGTGACGAAGACCTATATAATTCTCGACGAAGGTCAGCCGGGTCACTATACGATACTTCAGCTCGTGATCTTATCAATATTTGTATTTTTCGGGATCATTCATTCAGTGGAGTCATTGAATATATATCATCCCGCGTGAAAAAAAGTTGTATGGGCAATATATGGCGCGTATATGAGATACTGCAATTGCCCATATATTGGCCATATAGCGCGATATATTTCCCATATATGGGTACACTAATGCTAAGGCACAGTAGTCACTATTCATGCAATATACGTGCAATATACATGCAATACATGCCATACTGCGTGCCAACTATATGGACGATATTTCCCCAATATATGCCACACGAATACGTTAAAAGTTGACTAGATGGAAATTTCACTAACATTATTTAAACAATAATATTCTTTTATTTCAAATGAATGAATATCGTACATCAGAGCTATTTCTATATCTGTAACACATTATATTGATTCATCTATTCAGTGCGCAGTACCCAGACTTGCCCATTTGATATTCGTTAATTTTAAATAAAAGAATATTATTATTTAAATAATGTGTTAGTGAAATTTCCATCTAGTCAACTTTTAACGTATTCGTGTGGCATATATTGGGGAAATATCGTCCATATAATTGGCACGCAGTATGGCATGTATTGCATGTATATTGCACGTATATTGCATGAATAGTGACTACTGTGCCTTAGCATTAGTGTACCCATATATGGGAAATATATCGCGCTATATGGCCAATATATGGGCAATTGCAGTATCTCATATACGCGCCATATATTGCCCATACAACTTTTTTTCACGTGGGATATCAATAACCTTGAACCATCGTGTTGCAAACTAACTAACCTTACTCATACACTCTATACATGATATTTCAAAGCTATATGTTATTATTCACTGAAGAAATAAAACGGATAATAATTGCTGGACTATAAACCATGCGAGAACATATGACAATTATAGAGGCTTTTTTAAACAAACTGCGAATGCGTAATACACAAGTAAGACACTGTGCTCGTCTCCAGTGAGATCATTATTCTTGTTGAACAGAATGTTGTGCTTTATCGTTTCTCTCACTAGATCATCTTCGTACGATTTTTTCAGGTCATCGGGGATGCGTTCGATGAAGGGGTTCAGGGACAATAGAAAATCTGAAAAAAAGCAACGACTTAACGTGCGTTTCATCGAGGAGTGCTGTCCTCTGTGGCTGCATAAAATACCGAATAAGGCTCACCACGCAAGTCATCGGGTTTATCAAAAGTCCAACTTCTTTGCCGGACACTGCAATGCCGGACTTCGAAGCCGACGTCTTTGAGCAAGGCCTTCAGAACACCGCGTCGACCTTCGTCGTTCTGGAAGACTGGAACGTGACGGTCCGCGTCCTGAATGTCGGTGGAAGAACAAGATTAATTTCAACCAGGGACGATCTTGATCACCAATTATTCCATTTCCACTATTGTCAATCCAATTAAACGTCAAATACCTCAATGCTTCAACTAATGCTACACCTAGAAGAGACCACGGGTTAAGCTTTCGAAAAGTGGCCTCAAGTTAAACGACAGCAGCGAACCTTCATATACGGCTGGTAGCGGGGCATAGCTGCCATGGTCAGGTAGGCGTTCGAAGAAGGGTATTTCGCTAAGAAAGTCAGGAGAACGGTCCCCCCGGGTCGGAGCAGATTGAAGATGTTCCTAAACACCTGGCTAGAAATGATTGAAATGAAGGTGAAATTCTGGATTTTCCACTGACCAGGAAGAGAGCTCGTGTATTGCAATAGCCAGCACTTATTCTCAAACGATATGTCATCTCGACGATACCTCCCATGTTGTTCATGTTCAGTCTTCAATTATACTGTATGGCTTATTTCGATACCGTTCGGTGTCCGTGTACTATCGAACCAATCACTTACCGCATATCTTGGCACCAATGTACACAGTAAAATGATGTAACATGATCGAATTGTTGTAATAGATCTTTGGGTAGATCCGGGGACTCGATGTCCAGCTGAGTGAAAGAGAGCCGACCATTACATCTGTATTTTTCTCTTCCAAATTTCACCATGGGTTCGGAGACATCGGAACCTGTATTCCCAATGTTTTATCTTCAGTGTAACCTGATTCATTCTCATCTCCACGCGTGAATTAGACTCACAGAGAATGGTCGCTCCGGGGTCCATCTTTGGGAGAACGATATCAGCCAGCAGGTCACCCGGACCTGATCCAATGTCGAGACAACGTCCAGACATTTCGGCGATTTCCTCGCTGAACTCCTCCGCGACATCGCTGTGATCGCGACGCGACACATAGTTGACTTTTGCAAATAAGCCTGGGTTGTACATGATTCCAAATGTATACTGTCTGCCGACGATTAATATTCAGTTGTTAGAGACAAAAGATAGAAAATGAGCAAATTTTCATGTTTCATGCAACTTGTACCTGCTTGTAATATGTACTCCGTAGTCGTCTGCGGTTCGCGAACTACGGACACGAAGACGTCGAATATTGAATCAATAATCACCGGGAATAGATTATACTCGGTTTTGTGCTCCAAGATTCCGAGGCAACTTCCAGACCTCAGATGCACTCGTACTTGGTACGCAACTGGTGAACCTTGGAGTTTGTTTCTGATTTATATGATACATACGCGGCTGCAGTTAATCGCACAAACATGATTAGATATAATCGGTTATATAATCTCATTCTTCAATTGTTCAGATAAAGTGCGATCGAATTTTTCGTCATCGATACTCGCCTGTGCAATGATACGATAATTCCTAGAAAATTCTGGCAAAGACTCATTTTTGCAGTAGCCGAGTTTATTTTCCGATATATTAGATCATAACATTTGAGATAAGGCTACAGGACAAATTTAGAATTAAAATCATATTAATCGTTCTTTCGCCGTTTTATACTCCCCAAAGTCAGTTTCTCTGGCTGTAGTACTTCATATTAGAAAAACTGGAAATCATAAATATTTTCTCAAACTGAACGATCTTTATGACCGCTTGCTAACATAAAAATTGAAAAAAAAAAAAAAATTAGCACGGACTTTTGCAATAAAAATTGGAATTTTGTAGCCTGATTTGCCGTGATTCCTCTGGTCCGATGAAAATGATAGAATACTGGTGGAATGGTTAGGATCGGCGAACAGGACTTTCGGGAGCAGTGCCTCCTGGATGTGATATACAGAGCTGACAATTGGTCAAGGCTGTCATTGTCGTCGTTTGTCATTCCTCCGTCAAGTGCCAAATTATACATTTTCAACTAAAATAAATCTTCGTGTATGTTTCATGTGAAAATATTCAGCGCCAACTAATCACCGCGTTTTGAGTTTAAAAAGACTTCGCATGTCATATTACCTACGAAGAATGGTAAAAATCGTAATTTCTCTGGCGCCAGTATAGGCCCACAGTGTGGTAAAAACCTTGAATAAAATGAGCTTGATCAGTTAATTTGTCCGATTGATAATTGCATTTTATCACTCCAAACTGACGGTTATTCAGGAATTAAAAACTCAAAATTGATTGATATTCTTTTTTTCAATTTCCGACTCGGAAAAATTAGTCTTTTAGGAGCATCATCCAAATAATATGCAATATTTTTTTGATAAATTGCCAAATCACTTAGAATACAAATGCTTTGAAATATAATGAATGGATCATACTCTCACTGCAATGCAGTTCTTTTATCGACTGCACGCGTAGCAATGCATCTACTTGCGTTTGCTTTGGGCGCTCTGTAACAAAGGAATATGCCATTCAGTGTATAACAATCTTTTCGGGACAATATAAACTCAGATCGGTCGATTAGATCGAAGTCTATTGTTATAGATCGGAGTCTTGTGAGATCTACTGTGAGTTTCTCGCTATGCGGGCCATTCGGTGCGCCTGAAGCAGGCAACCGTACGTAGATCCCATAAGAATTAGGGGAGTGGCCCGTTAGGACACTTTCGGATTGGACACGGATCCCATTGGACACGTGTCCAATAATTTTGTTTCGGCTCGCCGGGCAAAACAGCGGCTCGTACGAAAAACCTAACCTCGCTTGTAAACAGTCACTTTACGCGCATGCCACATAATATACTATTTTTTGTAATTTGAATTTTTTCGAACCAAAGTCAGCGAACTTGTGACCAGAAGAGTGTAGGAAGGTGGAAAAAGGCCATCTGAGTACGATGAGCGGGTCCTGTACAC